>JALLAZ010001752.1:0-13993 GCA_036939755.1 Stephanodiscus triporus | reverse complement strand
TTTGTTGAGCGTAGAGGTGAAAAACCATCTGCAAGTACGCATGTGCGCATATAGATGCATAGAATAATATTCACGTGTCATAATCATAATTGCACCTTGATGCCGCGATCTCATTTGGTTGAGGTGGACGGCATCAATCCTCCGCGAAAGATCACCAAGCTCTCATTGAGGTACCGCCGCAGCATAGCCACCTTAAGAAAGGACAATATGCTGCCGCGTGTCATCAAGCCACGTGGCAAACGGGCCGTTGTCAGCCAAACTCACCCCGCCGCTACCGCCGCCGCCGCTGCTCACGTTGGGGCGGCCGCCGATAAAATTAATGGGGGAAAAGTTTCCGCTTCTTCGTCCCGTGATTCACCATTGCGCGCCGCCAAGACGTTGGCCGAAAAAAAATTAGTGAAATGTGTCATCATAACACACACGTCGTCGTTGCGGAGGAGGCCCCCGACGATGCAGAAGATACGCCAGGCATTTCGGTTGATTTCGCTGATGTTTTAGCCGGTGCTCCCAAGAGCCCTCCCCCTGAGGCACTCCCACCCCTGTGGAACACGTGGTGGTGTGGAGCATGTACCGTCCTACATTTTGTTGGTGACGGTGGGGAGTTGATAGGGCCCTGTCAGATGTGTCAGGCAACGAGCCCCGTTCGAAACCATGTCATGCTTGACCCGGACGAGCGCGACCAGTTGAGTAGGATGCCAGGGTTATCGTATACGGTTTTAAACCACCCCCCCCCCTCTACGTCTCGTATCGGGAAAACGAGTGGCATGTCACCGGCGGATGATGTTTCTGAAGACGCTTCTTCTGTCGGCATTGAGGACGGGTTGGGATTGAAAACCTGGTCCGAGGAAGAAGACGATGTCGATTTTCTCGATGGAAAAACTGACCATGAAGTGGGTAAGTATAGTTTTTTGGAACGCCTCGAGCATTACATGGACAGTGAGCTTATTCTCGACGAAAACCGCAAGTCTGTCGAGCTTGCGGTTATGGTGGAGGCGGGGGCGAATGTGCGTGAGATGGGTGTTATGACGAAGGAGTTACGTGCGAATCATTTTCACAGTGAGTATATTAGTATACTCACTGAAATCCCAGACTCGCGTTTCGGGGAGGAAGGTTTGCGTGCTAGTATGACGCATCGCTTCAAGGGAATGAGGAAGGGGGAAATGACAGCGGAGAATCTACTGCGTAAGTACGAGGGTGAGTTGGCTGCATTGCGACGATTTGCTTATAAGTTCCCAGGAGTTGGGAACTTGAGCAAGCTTCCCAGTGGAACAGCGCAGCTCCAGCAGCTGAGGAAGCCTCTCGTGGCTAAGCTGTGGGTTGAGAAGAATCCCGACAAACCGGGACTGAATTACGACGATCCGGTCGCTGTTAACAAACAGATTCCACACAATTGGTGGCTAGTGGACGATGCGTGCAAGTATATTCTTTCTGTTCTTGTCCATAAGGACAATAAGGATCTCTCAACGACGCCGGCAAAGCAACCCCCCGGGCCAACGCGTGCGGCAGTGAGGGAGAAAAAAAGGAAGAGACAGAAAAGGAGAGAGCAGCGGCGAAGGCACAGAGAACAATCAAGGTTACACAGCAAAATGGAATGGTTGTGGTTGAGAAGTATGGTGATGTGGAGCATGAGGCGAAGAAGGCGAAGGTTGACGGTATGCGTTTGGTTATAGACAAGAACAGGGTTGATGCGATCACGTCGCAGATTTCGGTTATGCGCGGTCTTGAGGAGATCTACGTCACCAGGATGGGGAGGGAGGAGTATGAGCGTCGGCTTGTGAATCTTGTTAATCAGATGCCAGAAATGATTGAGCAGACACCAGAAGGAGACGATAATCTATTCACCCCTTGATTTAATTGTCTAATACATTCAAATTTTCTGGAGTAAAATATTATATTACAAGACATTAACTTAATTTGGTCCAGACATATCACCCAATTTACGTTTGTGGTTAAGATGATGTACAAGCAAAATTCTCCGCTGATCAAATTGCTTCGACAAAACACGATCTGTCTCTTCTGGTTCGACGTCCCGTGAACCCGACAACCAGATCCCGTCATCACCCATTGGCGCACCACGACCAACCGTTACACTCGACATCTCCATAAGATCCAACATGAAGTTATGCAAGCAACAGCAAGTCACGAATATTTTCTCGCATTGAACCATATCTCGCAGGTAAAATCCGTTGTTCAATATACGCCATCTCTTCTTAATGATCCCAAAAGTGCACTCCACGTCCTTGCGAACGCTCTCTATGTTCGTCGAGAAATACCCCTCAGGTGACGAAACGCTCGTCCGAGTGAATGGACAAATCGTCGTGGGCCAGCGCAAGTATCCGTTATCGGATATGAGATACATACCTGTCTCTCGCCGCACGTGTCCGTCCTGATTGTAGTATTTCCACTGAGCATCGCGGAATAGGCGCTTCGACCGTATCATCTCCACATACTCGTCAGTTTTGACGATGTCCATGTCGTTGCGTGAACCGAAGTGCGGACCATAGATCGAAAGGACCCTGCGATTGAAATCTGTAATACACTCAAAACCGAGGGAAGGAAATGTCTCTTTGCCCTTTGCACGGTTGAAGTCACCAGCTGGGCAATTTGCCCATTTAACATGGACAACATCTATCGATCCCATGCAACCTGGCAAACCGACAATATCGTAACACTTGCTCACGCGATTTAACTCGCTGAGATTCGTCGGCATGCAAATATACTCGTCTTTCATGTCGACGATTGCATTGATGAACACATAAAAAAATTTCCGTACCTCGGACGTACTGATCAAGCACAACGAGCGACACGAGCGGAATGCGGCACCTGTCCCCAATAAATAGAGTGCCGACATAACCAATAACTCAGTCCGCTCGCGAAATTCGGCCTGCCGACTTCTTGTCCGTGGATACCGAACGTAGCCACGATCAATGAGTTGCTCCGTCAACTCCTCGACCTTACTCAGTGGCATGCGAAATAAATGACGAAATTCGCCAAAGCGGTCGGACGAGGAGAGTAGGTGGGTGAGTTCTCGTGTATCACCCGGCGCAGTGAAATTCCTGTACCAGCATGACCCCTTCATGCTCTCGACACGCCATAACCGGTTAGGTTGACGAGGACGACGCTGCCGACGTGTCTGTCGACGGCGACGGCCACTCGTATCATCGGATGCAAACGATGAAGCAGAAGAATTGTCATCAAAATCAGCAGATGTTACCGAATCCCCAAAGAAGTCCGCGAAAGCGAAATTGCCGAAAACACCACCAAAATTGGCATCAAAACCAAAGGAAGCACCAAAGTCCACGCCAAAATCGCCAAAGTCAGCACCAAAATTGAAATCTATCGCGCCCACATGGGAGGGGGTTGACGACATGCCTTCAAATTAATGCGACGGGAGACGAAAGAGCCGCAGCGGTAGCGTGTTCAAAGTCGAAAAAAATAAAATGGGAGAGGGGGGGAGGGCATCAAAGACGTTCCACGTGTGCAAAAAAAGGCTATACGTCTATACGTTTGTGTCTATATGCACACATATAGACATCCAAAATTTGGGTGTCTATATGCGTGCATATAGACATAAAACGTATAGACGTATAGATTTCGTGGTCATTTTGTATGTCTATACGCGCATACGCTCAAAGAAATAAAAAAAAACGCACTTTTTGACGAAAAGAGAGACCCATCCGAAAAACAAACCTTCGCAGTACGACACACATAACCCAAAAACCGTCTTACGTCTATACGTTTATGACGTGTACGCTCAAAGAAATCACAGCCTTACCTAGTCTAAGAATTGTAGTACATAGGAATACCATATGATAATCGCTCAAGAGGCTAAACGTCGATTTGCGAGTTCAAAGTTCTACAGACACATCATATCACAACATCTGGACATCATGCAAGAGGTCGCAGAGTATGTTGTATCAATTCTCAATAACTACCATACTCTTAAGTGCAAGCATACTATTCATCATGCTAAGATTGGACACGCCCGACAAGAGGAGGCACAATATGTGTCAAGAGAGGTTGAGATCGGGCGATTGTTTGTGTTGGAAAGCCAAATATTCCCAGCTGTGCCAAAGTTGTCACAAGCAAATAAATTTGGAAGATTGCATACACAAACCTTTCTCTGGATGGTGTCATAAGGAATGCCCTATCGGCATCGTCGCGGATAGGGGTATAACCACAATCGAAGCGGGGTTCAACGATGTCGATTATGGGAGATCATTCCTCGGACTTCCGACGAGCGACGCCGACGGCCGAGGACCATTGCCATTCCTCAGACTCGCCGTGGGGAGCGCCGACGATGGAGGCAAGCATGCTTCATTGCCGACAGCTCATCGCCTTGACTTTGATGACTGCAAAATTTCCACTATGGCAATTTGGCATAAGCAACAAATCAAAGATATTTCACAAGAATCAGACGATTTTTCTGAGAATGACAATGATGGATCAGATGAAGAGTCCGAGGATGGTGACTATGCACATGAAAAAAGACCAAATGAGCAAATGTTCATTCTTATGAACAAGCCGAAGGAAGGAGAAGTTGTGGCAGTGAACGCCTTAGCAGGTTGTGGCAAGACCACAACCATTGCCCTACTTTGCAACAAAATCCATGAGGATGACGCCGATAAGAAGTGTTTATATCTTGTCTACAACTCAAGGATGGCAAAAGAAGCGATGCAGTCAAATAAATTCCCACAGGACAATACGGAAATTCGGACTACTCATTCTTTTGTGTTGCGCCAGCTATTTGGTGCACAGAATATGCACCACGTCGAACCAAAGAAAGATTACCATTTGAATAAGATTATCAAAATCTTAGATCTTCCGGGTGATTGCATGAGCATATTCGGTTCAACACTGTCAGAGGGACCAAAGGGTGAAAAACAATTTGAACGAATGGTTAGAACAATCGCAGGATACATACGCAAGACAGTCCATAATTTCCAGTATTTGGCTGACAAAGAGATAACCAAAGATCATGTCTTTTGGTGTGCAAAGAAGGGTAGTAATCTCACCAAGCGCACCAAGTGGCGAATGATGATCAAACCAAGCCGATAAACTTCTTGGGCTACTGAATTTTTTGGCAAAGTACGCGAAAAATGTGTCAACCTAATCCAAGGGAGGCCTGATCAAAGTGACATCGACATATCGCATGATGGGTATCTAAAAGTTGCCCAGCTGGAAGAGCTTGTTTTCCCCCATGATTATATAATCATTGACTAAGCGCAGGATATGAATGCCAGCCAAGCTGATTTATTTTGGGGGCAACGGCAAAGGGCCAGCAAAAGAATCTACTTGTTTGGGGACAGATTTCAGCAGGTATATCGCTTCCGTGGAGCCAGCCATTCCTTCAGGGTTATGGTAGATGCATCAAATCTCAAGCTCACCTTGACGGGATCTTTTCGGTTTGGAAAGAACAACGCGTCATTAGCCACAACTGTTCTGAGGGCTTTGGGCGGGGACACATTGCATGGTCGCTCTAAGGAGGAAGGGGTGGTAATCGAGGACAAGGCGCTGAATTGTGGCATAGTCCTCTGCCGCAGTCGAAATGGAATTTTTCATTATCTTGACAAGAATAGGCCTGCTCGTTTGTGCTACCTGAGCAGGGACAGGAAAATGCAGCTGCAAACTGAACCCAAACAGTGGGAGCTTAAATTGGAATCTTTCATAAAAGAGGAAGCAGCAGAATTTACTTACAGGGGCATGACGTTTTGCACCATTCAAGACATTGAGGAATTTGTTGACGATGAGGGGGGAGATACATTGTTTAAATCTTTGAATCTATTAAAGTTTCTTGTTCCTCAGCAGAAAGCGATCGCTCAATTTTACTCGGATTTGAACAAGTCGTTCTATCCAATGGGTGATGACCAATCGCCCGACAATTATTGCAAGAATGGGGTCATCTTAACAACAGTGCACAAGGCAAAAGGGCTGGAGTTTAATTGCCCAGTTTTAGTTCATGATGACTTTCACTTTGATGCTATTGGGTCTTCTGTTGTAAACAAACGAGGGCAACTTGTTATATGTCGCAATAACTAGGGCAAAAAAGCATCTCTATTTGAGCCCGAAAGCAAAGTTATGCCTCATTCACTTATCTGAACTTGGACAGGAGAAGGTGAAACTACCTTTGATGCATGGTGTAGATTCATGTAGGAAGAGTATGCAGGTTGGCGGAGTGCATGGAAATTGTTTAATGAGAGCTCAAGTCGCATTTTATCTGTTGAAGATATCCCATTCCCACCTGATTGGGGTGATGATCACTATTATTTTGCCCTTCATCATGCAGTGAGTGTTGATGAGCAGAGACATCAATTGTTTTCTCCGTGCATACCATCCTGACAAATTATTTCCAAAGCATGGAGACAGAATCCTATGCACAAGCTCCAATGCAGGATTCTATAACTCTTTGGAGAATTTTTTCAATGAAATAACTAGAAAGTGCTCAGAAGTGTTGGCATCCCTTCAAGAGGAGGAATGTTAGAATGATAGGTTACCCACGTCCAATATTTTTGCCCAGATAAAACTAAATTTACTTTCATAATGTCAATGTGGATTCACGTGGCCTAATCAAGTGCACACTTCTCACAACAACAGTGACTTGACTTTCATTTGAATTTGGGGTGATGCCAGGGCAGCTGCACCAATAAATAGTGGTGCGGCAGCTTCATTGAAACTTCGGGGATCATTTTGGTATGAGCCACACAGAACAAGAACACAGAATACAGCATAACACCCAAAGTTTGAATTACCCATTATTGCTAGCTATTTACTTAGTTCTGAACAGCATTCACATGAGATTTTTAATCATAGAAATTTGTCCAGTGCATGTCGGGATGATGCGTAGTGTGTAGTATTTGGGTGGGGAATGATTCCAGCATCATTGGACACCATGGCCATGGACATGGTAGCTCTTAACATGGATGGAACTAATTGTTGCAAATGGTCCCAAAAAAATCTGTATTAAATTACTACATACTACTCATATGTGGCAGAGAATATCGTCTTTCTTTTCCGCCAAAGCACAGCAAAGGCTTGAGTCTTGAGCATTTATTTTCACACTCCTTCTCTACAGGAGGAAATTAGTTGTCCAGTACACAAAATCCAATTAAGCCCATTTGTGGCAATGCCACCACCACCACCACCGCATGCTCCCTTCCTGGTCAACCAGCAGAACTGCCTTGTACTCCAACTGTGCACACGGATGACTACCCAGACTCAGAGGCAGTATTTGGTCCACACTGCCTGGTGCAACCCATGTGCAACATGTTCTGCCCCCCCCCATTGCAGAGTCCATTCCTGCTATCCACTCCAACTTATCCTTGGCAGGACCTGTGATTAGTTGTGCAACATCCACCTGAAGAAGGACCCAATCCTCTTTCAGGAGATTGTCTGGGTCAATCCCCGTGGTAGTCCTAATCCTAGCCAAGATTCTCTTATGCTGAACTAATGTCATGCCATCAAGAAGTTCCATGTGGACGGTTGCATTATGGTAGAGCCACTGTTGATACACCATTTCCAGGAGCAGATACTTGAGACCATGAGCCCAGTAGTCTGCATTCCATTCCAGTTTTTGCTTGAAGAGATCACATCAATGTCGCTCTACCAATAAAGCACAAATGTGACCCTCAAGAAAGCTGTCCAGCCAAAGACAGACATGATATTCTCCGCAACAAAGCACAGACATAGCTAAGGGCAAAGAATAGATGACATTGTCCTAGTAACCTCTACCAAGAAGATATGATCGGAACTTATATACAACCTCCAGATGTGTTTGTGGTGTGATGACTGGCCATAACCTTCAAACCTGCCAGTATCCTAATTCAAGTAGTCATGTGAAATCCTGGGGTCACTCCTTGGTGCAAAATGGAGCTCTTGTGCATTGGTTGAGGCTCCAATCCCACATGGAATGGCTCCCACATCCTCTCTGATCATAACAAAGGTGTTGGACAACCGTCATATGCAATGGATGGGGATATGGATCCATCAACGGGCCAATACAACTGCACTTNATATGCAATGGATGGGGATATGGATCCATCAACGGGCCAATACAACTGCACTTGTCAGTCCTGATTTGGGTAGTCAGGTGAAATCCTGGGGTCGTCACTCCTTGGCACAACATGGAGCCCTGCTTGTGCATTGGTTGAGGCTCCAAACCCACATGGAATGGCTCCCACATCCTCTCTGAACATAACAAAGGTGTTGGACAACCTTCATATGCAATGTAATGATTTGGATGTAGGGAAGTCAATTGCTGGCACCAAATGCAGTCCAAATTGATACAATAGAAATATGCATCCCTGTAGATTAGTTCTAGTCAAACAAACATACTCTCTGACTTCAAATATCTTCTTACTACTCAACTCAGGGATAAGGATAAGTTTTTATTCCTGTGGGATGAGCGCATATTTTATCTTTGATAATGTCCAATTTTGCTCTTTTTCTTAAGAAGGTTTTACGAGACATGTACGGAAATTCTTTTCAACTATTTAGATCTGCATTTGTACCATTGTTCCTTTTCAAGCCAGCAGCTTGACTATAGAAATAAGTTCCACCAGACAGCAGCAACAGCAGGAAGAGATTGTCATGGTTATCATGTTATGACAAACCTGTGTGTTGTTTTCTACAAAGCACAAGAGGTACTGCAAGTTAGGTCAGCGATAAGGAGTTTTTGAAATGTAAAGCTTTTTCATTCTACTTCCAAGTTTCTGGAGTAATATTGTCTCCCTTCTATCAAGATATGCCAATGCCATCATAACTGCCAAAATCCTTGGCATGGAAATACTGCCAACAAGATGTAAGAAATCAAAACTAATTCTGTGTGTATTCTACAATCTACAGCTCTCAACACTATGCAACTCAAAAGTCAGTTACAAAGGACATGCATGGGAGTTCAGTATAGCTAGCATTCATCAAGTAATACCGTTCATGGGAGCCAACAGGATAAAAGAATGAGAATGTAAGGTGCTTTGTCATAAGCATAAACAGGTTCAATATAACATTATCATCAATCATTTCCCTCGTCAGTTGAGTTATTGATGGTGGGATTGGATTTATTATTCCAAATAACGGATTCTTCTACTTAATGGATGTTGGCTTTTGCTTGCAATAATAATAGAGTATAAGAGTGAAGAACATGCAATCAACGGCGTGATCCAAGTTTCCTACTCCTACTGATGCTCGACTTAATGCCTGTAGCCTCTCCCCCATACACATGCCCTTCATCGGTACGAATTTCTCGCACAGCTCCCTTTCTACGAATGAGGGCTTTACGATAATCTTCACGTTTCTTCACACGAGGATTGCGATTAATTTTGGGCTTGTGCGCTACAAGACCGCGGTTCTTCAAAATTGCGCGACCAATGGCACGCTCACCTACGATAGGTAAGCGGACGATGAGAGGAGCAGGACTCAGGTGAGATAAGAAAAGGACAACAGATGGCATTACAATTGTAAACTTACCATCAACCTCACTCTCGAGTCTAGGATACTTCGGAGCAACTGCATAAATTTGTTTCTTGGCCTCTTTTCTGGCCTTGCTCTTTGATTTTATCGCCTGATAGAAATCATCCTCATCGCTATCGTGTAGGCCTTCGTCATCCTCGTCATCGTCATCATCATCAGAACCTTTCCCAAGTTCCTCTTCCATCATTGACAGGCCTCGCTGCAATCTATCGTACTCCTCTTCTTCTTCGTCGTCTCTTGTCGACTTGTTTCTCTTCTCATTAAAAGAGGTAGATTTTTGCACAATCGAGTTCATCGTCGATGCCAGTTTACGACTTGCTGTCAGTGTCTTGTCAGTAATTTCATCATTCTCGTCGCCAAAATCAGACGATGTTGGGGCAAGACGACGCTTTCGATTATTGGTGAGTTTTTTCATATCATGGTCAATATCTTGATTTCGCAATGCGAATTTGGCTTCCGTAATGATGCGCCGTTGGATGTCTTCTTGTGTTTCGTGTTCTTCGTCGCTGTCAGAAGATGATTGTTCGCAATGGTCATTTGCTTCGTCATCGGAAGCAAGTTGTTTGGCACCGTCATCCGCATCAATTTTATTATTGTCTCCTGCTGCAAAAGAATGAGCCCCATCATCATCATCGCTGACATCACTGTCATCACTTGAGGACAAATTTCCACCAGCCATAAGAGCCGCTGCCTTCACCAAACAATTCATTTGGTCCTTCAGTCCGGGCATCTTCTCCTCCACGCCTTCTTGAAGTTTGTCAGTCAACACCGACAATTGGTTCAGACGATGCATTACTGGATGATTCCTTATGTCATCACTAGAATCTGCCTCCATTATAAGTGGCATGTCAGTATCATCCTTGTTTGCAGATGCGTGCTCTGACTTGAGTAAAAGGTAAAGAGATAGATTCAATGCCTTCGATGCCTGAAGCATAGACTTGGTAATGAGATACTGAAGACCCATCGGGGTAGCACCTACAGCCTGTGTAATGTTGTTTTCACCATGATCAGTAAAGGATTGAAAAGTGTGAGAGCACGCAAGAAAAAAGAAAAAATGTGGGAGCCATACAAGCGAATGGTATGCTCTTGAGGAAAAGAGCTCATCCGTAGGATATAAACATAGATCCCTCTTGATTTCAATATTGCACTGCGTTTCTGCCAAAACATCAATCACGACATGAAAATGTGTGTCTTGTTCAAGCCTATCATATTGAGTGCGCTCATACAAACAGATTGCCGCCCCTTGAAGCACACAGCACAAATGGTGGGAATACGATGTGGACTATTTACCTCCATTTCTTTTACACACTTGGCGGCACCGTTTTTCAACATAGCACCCGCCGCAACCAATGTCGTCTCACTCAGTTCCAAGACCGGATCAGAAAAATGCCGTACCAATGGCATAAGCTCTGGATGATTAGTCTTGAGAAGCTTCATCTTTTCCTTCTCTGATAGTTTGGACAAGTATTTTGGGCCTTTGCTTGATATGATGGTTTCCATCCTGCCTTCACGCGTCGACTTTGTTTTCATCGATTTCGGTTCTTCATCTTCTCTCCCTCCCTCGTTAGTGCCCAGCATGAAATCTTCATCGTCCATATCATCCAATTGAGCTTTCTCCACCTCTCGCGCCGCCTCCTCCTCTAGGTAGGCATCTTCAACGTCCTGTCCGATTTCTAAGTCGGTTGTGTCTCCATGATAATAAGAGTGTTTTTTATCACCCCAGTTCAGAAGCTTATGGGATTTGGCTCCGTAAGCATCGTCGTCTTCGGAGTCAGAAACGTCTCCGTCCGAGTCGGAAGAGGCCGCATAGGGTTTCTCGGCACGTTTTGCCACAGTTTCGCCTTCCTCTTCCTCTTCGCTGTCGACATCGTCCTCGTCCTCCTCCTCCTCCTCGCTACTCCCGCCAACCCCCAGGTCAAACACCCCCTCCTGATGTTTGGTGATTCCATCGTCCTCGCTACTGCTATCGTCCCCATCGTCATCATCCACGTCTAATTTCAAATAATTATCTTCCTCCTTCCGATTGTGATAGCGCTCGACCTCGTTATACATCGGATCATCGTCACCCGAGTCATCGCAATTGGTTTGTGACGACTCTAGGGCCTTGGTGCGCGACTTGTAGACGGATTGATCTCCCGTTTTCGCGGAGTGGCGAGATCGTCTGCCCATGATGATACAAAATTATGAGGGATGTGGGGTTGGAGGACTGCCTTTGGGTGGTGTGTTGATGTGTTGTGGGGGAGCGAGCGCAAGCAGGCGGGGGGAGGGTGGGGCGGACAGACGGAATGGGAACTTGGCGTTGGTTCCCCAAAATCCTACCAAAATCATAACATCGGGTTAGTACCATACTGCTGACTGCGGACCATGACTGCCGCCAAGCTCAAAGCGCACAAATCGTCCAAGATATCGCACACGCCCGATTCCGTATCCGCAACTAGACTGGCCATATTTCTAATTACTGCATTCATTTTTGGCCTCGCTGTATGCTCGGCATTCTTTCTGTGGCAGATTCACAACAATGATCCAGTGTGGGCGACGCCACACTATCACCGGGGTGCCCCCCTATCGCCGCATCTCCTGACGGGACAACTGTCTCAACTGTCTGCAGACGGATCATTGCCAGGAAATAATAGCGTGACTACCAACTATCTTCCGTCGTCTTCAATATTAGATGGCCTTCGAGTACTGGTTACCATCGCCTCCTTCGATTTTATGCAGCTGTCGCATCTGGAAGAAGTGCTCGATGGATTTCAAGATTTATGTTACGCTGGATCAAAGGTCGATATTGTGGTCCATACAACAGTATTGGTGAGTGCCATCCCTGCTTATTATTTAAAGGGGGTCTTCAACTCCGTCTAGTGCAATCTAATGGAATTTATATACTGGACGTTGTCACGATTTTCAACGTTTAATGAAGTATCCAGTTGCCCTAATAGACATGCTCAATGATAGAATGAGATGCAACAACCCGTCGCCCAATGCAGGACTTACCATGACCTTGATGCTCAAGCCTCAAAGCGTGAGATTGCATCTGGTAGATTTTCATCGAGAATTGTTTTATGATCGGATAGATCAGTACGATGTGTTTGTGTACACTGAGGTGAGTTCACTCTTCAACATTCATGAGGTATGCAATGTATTGCAATACTATCTTTTTTCGAGTCATTGATAAAAATCAATATTGCGCACAAAAGCAAAAACATGCGTCACAATTGTCTCCTCAATATCTCAATACTCACGTCTTTTCCAAACAGGATGATATACGCATTTCTCCGAAAACCGTAGCGGCGTATCTTTATGAAACCAATCGAGTCAAAAGCATTGTAGGTCCAAAACGCGCCACTGATTTCAACGTTGGCATCGTTCGATACGAGTACAATTTCCCTGAGAATGTAGTAATGACCGACAAAACGCGCCATGCTAATGTTAATGTCACCCGGGTGTATTGGGAGCATCTGGGAAGGCCTGTCTTTGAGAAGTCTGTGGACAAAGTTGAAGATGATGCGTTGTCTCCGTATTATATTTCAATGCACCACCCACACCAGGGTATGTACCTCGTTACCCCCGCTTTGTTGAAATCATGGAAAGATCGTCCAAAATGCCGATTCAATGAGATCAGAAATCGGCCATCTCATCCGGACAATCCAAGCCAGCCAACAGAAGGGACGCAGCGTGTATGGATGACATCCCAAATGATGTACGGGAGGAGGCACTGCGGAATAATTCAGCTTCTTCCAGTGGAGAACTTTGGCCAATTGACAGTGTTGCATCTGCCCAATAAGAATTATCGAAGGGTTGGAAAGCAAGGTCGGTTGGGGGGCAGCGACAATGCACCCGAAAATCAGTTTAGCGATGGAACAGAGGTATTCCAACCTACGCATCCAGATTTATTGAAGGCTTTGGAGCTACATATCGAGTTGAAGAGGCAATTTCCACACTTACAAACATCAAATGTTGGAGGAAATGGAAACAGATATACTGGAATCAGACTGGTGGATACAGATTTCAATCTAAACAAAATGGCCCCGAAACATCGAAAAGCTGGCGAAAAATTATTGGAAGCATACAAGTTGTATGTAGACCGAGGAGGGTATATGATAGATTCTGATATGGACATTGACATTGATGATTGGCGGACTTCAAGCTCCGAGTAGCTGCAATTGGTCATCGAAGAACCTAAAAGCAAACAAAAATACAAACTTAATCACTGTGCCGCGTTACTTTAGAAATCCTCATCCGAAGGGCGACGGGGCATGAAACTTCGACGATCGCCGTACCAGCGGCGGATTCGACAACGCAATCGCCGAGTCGAGCGCTGGACGAAGGCGGTGCTTTGACCATGCAGTCAATGCAGACGTGATTGCAGCCTCATCCTCGCTCTTCGCCCTTTTCCTCTGTTTGTGAAAGGGGGCCGCCCGCTCTGCCTCCCCACACAACACACAATAATCGCTCTTCTTCTGGTGTCCCCTCAGTGGAGCTGGGGGAATAGCTACGTTTTCCCCTTTGGTAGGTATTATGAAAGTATGAA
>JALLAZ010001747.1:0-19027 GCA_036939755.1 Stephanodiscus triporus | reverse complement strand
TTCCAGCTAAGATATGGTCTGTCCATGGACATCCCAAACTATATAAACCCCAACAATGAGCCAACAGGCAGCGGCGGGCCGGGGAACGGGAGCAGGCCGCGGAGGGGGAAGGAAGCCAAGATACTACCCCAAGAGAGGGGGGGGAAACCCAACAGCGACGGCGAAGGCATACGAATCGCCCATCACCGAGATCGCCAAGTATACTTTCAACACGGGCGAGAATAAATTCGCCGCACAGTTCACCGAGTCACGAGAAAGGGTGGCCGGATATATCCAACGAAGCGGAATGGATGAGAGTTATCTGGTCGCGGAGACGATAAGAACGGGGACAAAGCAGACGATCGCGCTGCCAGGTCCCGTTGATGCGAACGCTCCTGATAGGGCGGACCTCGAGGTTATTCGCACAGAAATGGTGAAGTCCGTAGCAAAAAGACGGCAGAAACTTGAAGAATCCCTGAAGAAGGGATACGCGACGGTGTACGATCAATGCTCGCAAGAGGTGCGAGACAAGTTGAAGGCGACGAAGGACTGGGAAGTGGTGCAATCCACACAGTCGCTGGACGATCTGATCAAGAGAATCGAGAAGATTTGCGTAGGTTTCGATGACCATAAACAGTCGGTATTCAATCTCGTCCAGTCCCTCAAGACGCTGTTTTTGTACACGCAGAGCGAGAAGGAGAGTGTGGAAGAATACGCCAGAAACTTCAGGAGCCTCTGGGACACCGTGGAAGCCTTCGGCGGATCGCCCGGGGTACACCAGGGTCTGGTGGACGCGGAGCTAGAACGATCAGGACTTACCAATCCGAGCGACACTGAGGTGGAGGCGGCGACGAAGGTGTCGGCAGAACAGGTTAAAGCAGCATTGCTGATTAGCGGGGCCGATCGTCGCAAATTCGGGAAGCTAAAGGACCAACTGGCGAACAACTACCTACTTGGTTCGGACCAATACCCAAACACCATGGAGAAGGCGAGCAGGATCCTGTCCAACTATCAGAGCACAAACACGAACGCGCCGTACAGAGCAAGTCCCGACGACACAGGGGTGGCGTTCCTCCAGCGTGGGGGGCGCGGCAGCAGAGGTGGACAAGGAGGGACTGCGGGGCGCGGACAAAAGATCGACGCGGCAGGACCGAAGAGTGAAGGAGGAGGAAGTGGAGACGACGTGAGCACGATGACAGGGCGCACGGGAGGAGACTCCACCAAAACGAACAGCAGGGGGGAGTCCCACTGCTTCAATTGCGGATCCCCAAGCCACTGGGCATACGAATGTCCGCAGCTAAGCAGCGAGCAGCAATCGCAATTACACATGACCCTAGAGGGGCAGGATGAGACCACGCAGGAACCGGCAGAAGAGGCGCAACAGCTGTTCAACGTGACGCTGGCGCATGCTGGAGAGCTCCCGGACAGCCGGGTTTACCTGGACGGATGCTCCACTATCACCGCGTTCAAGAACGACAAGTTCCTTACGGAGATCAAGACAGAGACAAGAGGGGTGAAGATCAACTGCAACGCGGGAACGATCAGCACGAACATGAGGGGAAAATATGGGAATCTCAAGGCGTGGTACCTGCCTGACGGTATTGCCAACATCATCTCGATGCACGAGCTGGAATCTCTGTATCGTATCACATACGACAGCTGGGCAGGATACTACGTTGTCCACACACCGAAAGGCGAAGTGCGTTTTTACAAGGATGAACAAGGTTTGCCATATCTAGACCTCGAGGGGTCAAACGAGGCAGGGATGCTACTCCTCATGCGAAACGAAGGAGATCCGAGCGGGGAGAGCAAGGAGGTCACGCTCGTACAGACTGTAAGGGGGAACTACGAGGGATATACGAAGCGAGAAGTGCTGAAGGCTAAGGAAGCACGACGAGCCCAGGCCATGATGGGGAATCCCAGTGAAGCAGACTACAAGGGGATGGTGAGTCACAACCTGATTCCTAATTGCCCCGTGACCTCAGAGGACATCACTAACGCGAAAGCCATATTTGGGCCGGACCTACCAAGCGTGCGGGGGAAAACAGTGCGGCGAGCACCTGCGCCGGTGGTAGCTGACTACGTAGCAGTCCCAAGAGATCTAGTGAACGCGAACAAGAGTATGACATTGGCCGCCGACGTGTTTTTTGTAGATGGTACGGCATTCCTGATGACTGTGTCTCGGAGAATCAAATTTGTGACAGCGGAGCACCTGCCAACGAGGACGGCGGTGAGCCTTAGCAAGCACATGACGAGGGTTCTGGATGTATACAGACGCGCAGGCTTTATAGTAAGGAATATACTAATGGATGGGGAATTTGAAAAACTGAAGCCGTTAATGCCTAGTGTAGAATGCAACACAACGGCAGCAAAAGAGCACGTGAGCGAGGCGGAACGAATGATACGAACTATCAAGGAAAGGATGAGGGGGTTGTTGGCCACATTGCCTTTCACTCATATCCCCAAAAGAATGAAGATCGAATTTATCTATTTCGTCGTCCTGTGGTTGAATGCGTTTCCAGTGAAATCAGGAATATCGGAGATTTTTTCGCCAAGGGAACTGCTAGTGAGATGGCGGCTAGATTACAAGAAACACTGCCGAGTCTTACCAGGGACATATTGTGAAGTCCACGACGAGCCAATGCCAACCAATACAATGACTCCGCGAAAGCACAAGGCAATCGCGCTCGGCCCCACAGGCAATCTTCAGGGGAGTGTGAAGTTCTATTGTATTCATACGGGTAGAGTCATCAAGCGACGTTCCTTTACTCCCATGCCGATGCCTGATTCGGTGATTCAACGAGTGAACAAGATTGGGCAGCGAGAGAAACAGGGGAGGAATTTTTGGTTTTTAAACCGACAAGGTGAACCATACGAACGGACCAACGAGGTCCCGGAAGACGACCCAGATTTTCAAGGGCTGCTCGACGAGAGTCAGGAAATCGCTCCGTATCCAGATGTGAGCGCAGAGCTCCCAGGAGTGGAACTGGAGTCGGAGGAACGCGATTTTCAAACGATCCCGGATGAGCCAGAGCCCGACTTCCGCGAGCTAGCCGGTGCAGCGCTCCACAATGCAGGCATCGATCCTCGCGAGATGATACGGAACGCACAGGGAGTCGAACCGCAACCTTCACAACCGGTCCTCATTCCCGCCGACACAGACCATATACAAGTTAACTTTCGACCTCCCAGACGCCGGTCTCAACAGTGGTACCACCAAACACACGTCTGAGATGGGGGACAGTCGACGCGACGACGACTCCTCCGTGACTATGACTGCCAACGAAGGGGGGCCCGGTCGATGTTATCCGACACGAACTCGCAGGAGTGCAGTTGGCAATCAACCATACGACACGTACGCACCCCGAATGACGTTCCTTCAACTCGGAACGGCTCGAGCGCACAGGAGTGTCCTCGAGGCGAATAGACTTGCGAGGATGACTAGAGAGGAGCGATTACTGGTGACAACGACCGCTGTACCTCAACATTTTGTCAATGATGTAATCCACCGAGTGGATAAAGTGATGTGCACGACCTTGGAGGAAGAGCTTGGCGTGATGGCATACATCCTCACCCATTACAACTTGAAACCAGGTCTCAGAAAATTTGGTTCTAGAGGAGAAAGGGCTGCGCTCAAGGAGATGACACAACTTCACATCATGGACACCTGGACTCCGATGGAAGCCGAAAAGTTATCGAGAGAACAAAGAATGCGAGCACTTTCGTCACTACTCTTTCTCAAGGAAAAACGTATGGGAGACATCAAGGGGAGGGCATGCATAAACGGAGCACCACAGCGCGCATATATTACAAAAGAGGATGCCGCATCGCCCATGGTGTCAACTGAATCCACGTTCATTACGGCGACCATAGCCGCAAAAGAAGGAAGGAAAGTGAGGTGCTTTGATGTGCCCAGTGCATTTGTTAACACGGACGTGGATGAGGATATCATAATGGTGCTAAAAGGGGAACTGGCGGACTTAATGATACAAATAGCGCCGGAAGTATACAGACGATATGTGACGGTCGACAAAAAGGGAACAGCTATTCTGTACGTGAAGCTTCAGAAGGCCCTGTACGGGCTAATGAGGACTAGCTTGCTCTTTTACAGGAAATTGAGAAGGGAGTTTGAGCGCTATGGACTGGTAATCAACCCGTATGATCCGTGCGTGGCGAACATGGACACAAAGTCAGGAAAACAACTGACCATGGTATGGCACGTGGATGACCTCATGGTGTCTTATGAAGACGACTTTGAGCTAACGAAGTTCTCATGTTACATGGGAGGAATATATGGGCCTGCCCTAAGCATGCACTTGGGGAGTAAACACGACTATCTGGGAGTAGACATGGAGTTCTGCGACGACGGAGCGTTAGAAGTGTCGATGATCAAATATCTGAAAAACGTGATTAGTGAGTTCCCAGAGGTTATTAGAGGACGAGCCGCAACACCAGCACATGACAAGTTATTCGTTGTGAGGGAGGAAAAGGATGCACGAAAGTTGAGCGAGGAACAATTGTTAGCGTTTCATCATACGGTAGCGCAGTTGCTGTTCATGGCAATGAGGGCAAGACGGGACATCCAAACAGCGGTTGCCTTTCTTATGACACGTGTGAAAAATCCGGACGAGGACGATTGGGGCAAATTGAAACGTGTCCTAAAATATCTCAACGGGACGAAATATCTTAAGCTGAGACTAACCGTAGACAACCTATCGGTACTTAAATGGTATGTGGACGGATCGCACAATGTGCACTGGGATTGCAAAGGACATGGGGGAGCAGTATTCTCAATGGGACGAGGTGCGACTTCCAGCTATTCGAGGAAGTTGAAGATGAACACTAGGAGTTCAACGGAGACAGAGCTGGTCTCGGCAGATATGTACATGCCAGAGATGCTGTGGTCTCTATACTTCATACAAGCACAAGGATATGACGCTGAATGCATGGGACTGTATCAGGATAACGTCAGTTCCCAGCTCATAATAAAGAATGGGAAATTCTCAAGTGGAAAGAAAACCAAGCACATAAAGGCAAAATTCTTCTTTATCAAGGACAGGGTAGACGATGGAGAGATAAGGGTAGTGGACTGCCCTGCAGAGGAGATGTGGGCAGACATAATGACTAAGCCGTTGCAGGGTACGGCCTTTCGGGTGATGAGAGCAGAGCTGATGAATTGTGATGTCAATTATGAAGATCCACCAGATGAGGAGGAATTAAGTCCAGTCACAAGCCCCAAGACGGTGTCATGGAAGAGTGTCATCTCGACAAACTTCAAGACACCGCAGGAGTGTGTTGGGCAGAGTAAGGACAGGCAGGGAGACCAACGGCAGGACACTAGGACACGTGGAATTGTGAGGCGAGACCTCGGAGTGGCCAGGCTAAAAAGGGCCGCGTGGCAAGGCAGGCCGGCTAGAAAAACCAGAGCAAAGGAGTAGATGAGCCGAGCGAGAGCTCACTTAATTACGATTATCTAACGATACAATGTTATGCGTTTAGCGCTGTAAACAGCGTCTTCTCAACAATATCAATGTTACTGACAAATTGGGGCACCCTCTTAGGAAGCCCCGTCTCACAGCCCACAGCCTTGAGGAGGGTGGAAATCTTGGGGCTACAGAGTGATTGTTGCAAAAATTTCACGGCGTTGGAACGCATGCGCACAGAGTGTGTGAACATGGCCAATGCAACAGGTGGTACAATGTGTGGGGCACGATCCACACAGGGTCAGGGTCGTGACAGGACATTTGGTCCTGGGGCGGAACACACTTTTTCACCAATGGGCAACGTCCAGAAGTCTGTGGACGGGTCTTTGTAGCCACGTAAAATAACATTGCCATTGTACAGAACGTCACATTTTAGATCATCAAAGACAATTTTGCACTCCACTTTGCACAGGGGGCAAATGGCTATTAGCAACATGACTGTCAATGATGGCACAATGTGCCCTGTAAGGACAGTCGGCAGCCCAGGAATCTTGATGTCACAGACATGCAAAGACTGAACCTTTTTTCAATCAGGCAAATTAATCTTGAGGGGCTTGCTTGTGACTTGTTTGTTAAGCACATCAACGCTGTCCATGATGAAAATGGACGTTGCGCTTGCGTCCGTGATAGCATGGTCATGGGCAATTGTGACCATGTTGATAACCTGATCCATCGGGGTGGGCGTCGCGGAACATACTTGAGATATCCGCAGCGAAACATTTAACGCAGCGATGGTTTTATCATCCGAACAATCAAACTTGTGGGAAGAGCAATTCGGGTGGGGTCCAAAGTAAATGTACTATCAGAAACTAAATGTTTACATTTATTTGCATTCAACTGTAACTCCGCCCCACACCGACAACCAATCCGATCGGATGGCAAGACCGTCTTGTACATCCTCTTGGTGCACGGGTCATACCCCACAGCAATGAATTGTTGTGCATTTTCTCCTGGTAGAAAGGCTGATGATAATGGCCATATTGAAGGGGCACATTGCGGAGGTTTGCCCATCTTTGGCATCAAACCCACACTAAAAACAAATGTTCCAATTATTATGACACTTGTAAATGTTCGAGGATAGTTGGGATTTCTGACCTGTGATGGTTCCGTGGGGACGGCCTGCTGGAATGGTACAATGCCGCTGCCATTTGGCCCGGCATGCCTACACCTGCGCCACCTTGCATTTGCATGTAGTCTGCAAACGGGGAACGGGGTACGCCCGCGTCCTCCACGACCGTGCCCACGTCCTCGGCCTCCATGTCGTCTGCCCCTGCCAGCGCTTAAATCCCCGGCAGGAAACTGCTGCTGGATTGGGACCGCGAGTTGTTGGATCAGGGGTACGTTGGCGATGGTCCTATGCATAGTAGGATTAGCTGGGGCTGGTGTAAACAACAACACAGCCATTTGCGTCATGACCGCCATTTGATTAGCTGAAAATTGATTAATCACGGCTGTGAGTTTGGGGTACCAATGGTTGGGCCGTGCCCAATGTGCTGACTGTAGTTGTCGCCATGGCCGCAACGTTTGTCACGGGGGTGATCGTCGTGACCATATTGTCATCAGTGTTGTCACCATCCAGGCCTTCAAATACGTTGTACATATTTTGGTTAGCATATCCATGTTGGTCCGACGTGCTTCGCAAAGAGAGCGAGGTGAGTCGGCGCCCATTGGCTTCCTCTTCAGGGTCACCCATGTCTTGATAGGACATCATCGCATTCCAACCCATTTTGGTTATTTGACACTTTAAATTGAGCCAAGACGTTGGCATCGAGCATGTGGAAGCACATAAGGTGGATGTTGATTTAGGAGAAAAAATAATTCTTCACACAAAGGAACGTCGCGTTGATTGTGCAAGCGTTGTTTGGGGCATCCCATGCCAGGTAGGTGGCCGTCGGACCAGGATTGGGTGGGAGGAGGAACAAGTTGCCAGTCAATAGCTTGTATGCCACGGGGTCGTCAGCAAGGCTGGACCACCTGTGGATGGCGTCCTGCGGGCATTGAAGCTGCGCGAGTGCTGTGACGATGTGTTTCCTCAGAGCCCGGATTTTGGAAAAATCGGGACGAGGCTCTACTGATGGTGGATTTTTCAGGATATCCACAACTTCATCAAAGTCGATGATGGCGTCCATTTTTGAAGGGAAGAGTATGATCACGCGCACAGAGGGAGAGGGCGATGAAGTGATTAGATATCAGAATTGTTGGTGCCTAGAACGCATTGACATTCAGCAAAGGTTGTTCTGATATGTTAATGAGTGCTACACTAATGAAAGGGAAAAGGGTCGGAGTGCACTCCGACCCAAACCTGAAAGGGATCTAGTGAGATCACTCCACGTAGGAATATGTGGGACCTGCGCTAAGTAACAGGTATCGCGCGTGTGACAAACATGACTAGCCGACTGGACACGAGGGGCCCGCGATAAGGGTACTTTGCGTATGTACCCGTCTTTGAGGGTTTCAACAAACTCTAATGTTTTTGCACGCATCAGTTCTTTCTGTGATGGATCGAAAATGCAGTCTGTGCAGACGTTCCCAATGACCAAATTTTTTGCCAAGAAGCCGCCCAGCCAACATCCCAGCCAACAACAAACAAGGCTAAAGCTTCAAAGCAGCCAACCTAGGCTAAATCTTCAACGCAGCCATCCCAGACTAAAGCTTCTAAACAGACTGAGCAGGCTAAAACTGCTCAGCCAACATCCCAGCCAACATCAAACCAACGTCCAAGCCAACATCCAATCAGGCAAAAGGTTCAAAGCCAGCATCAAAGCAGACTATGAAGGTTAAAGTCTTTAATTAATCTAAAAGCAAGGGGATCATCCGAAGGATGTGACTCTTTCTATGAAAATTTAGGGTGAGAGCTTCAACGTAGTCCCTGGGTTTATCAAGAATATTGTGTCAGCAGATCATATCAGCTGTAAAGTCCCTCATGGTCAGTTTTTCTGTAGAGTATTTATTACATGTTTAACGCTTGTGATGTGAAATTGAGCGAGATAAAGACAGGCATTAGATTGAAATGGAATGCGGGGCACGCCTGACGAAACTAAGCAATTTGTTGCTCTGATATATGTTATCACATCCTTAGTTATCATAAATGTTTGTCGATGGCGAACTTCATGTTTGGATTCGATCGACCGCCCTTACTCGATTCCGTAAAATCTGACCAATAATGACTCTGACACGTCTCCCAAAGACAGCAGAGTGATTCTCCACGGATCCGATCATTGCGCATTGCACTGCCGAGTGCAACGCCACGAAGGAATGTCTTCTTGCACGATATCATAAATCGGATCGCAGGACGCTCCTCCCAATAATGATCCATGGTATACGCATTCGTTCCAATAAAACATGCGATAAAAAGCATCCTACTAATACGATAAGAAAATTTCAATCCTATTTAAATGCTCCACCAAACGAATGCCTCGCTAATAACTGTCCGTCGTTTACTTGCTCAGATATCATTCTCTTCGCTAGTATCATGTAAATACTTCCTCTCTCTCACACACGGTCTCTCAATATTTACTAGAGTACCTCAAAAAACTTCCTCTGAGGGAGGAGGGGAGGGAGGAGTGGAAGGATTACGGGAGGGGGGACGTCACGGTCTCGGACTAAGAGTACTCGGCATCGGCCACACCCCCCCGAGCAGGAGCGAAAACACGAACCGTCCTGCGCCCTCCTCGCTCGGGTCCAACAGCGTCGGCACGCACGGCACGACCTTCTCCTCGCGCGACTCCTCTACGATGATGATCGGGAGGAGGGGCCTCAGGCAGCTCTCGACGTCGACGATCGAAGTCGGCGAGTAGTGTGGCGGCGACGAGGGCGCCGCCGAGGTCAGGCTCGAATCGTATTTCGGATACTCGCCCTCGGTCGGGCGAGACTTTTTGGCCTTGCGGGCGGCCTCCCTCGAGCGTCGGGCGGCGGCGGCAACTTGGTACCTCTCGACCTTGCGCAAGTGGATGGAGGGGGGCATTATTCTTTTGTCGGTAGGGGGCTCTCTAGAGGATGGGGTCTTTTCGCATGTGAGGTATTCTTTATGTGCAATCTCTCCCTCGCGGAAGGGAGAACGAGTTGTCCGTGGTGCACTGGATCTACATGGACTCTTTGTTCTTTTTTCAATCCCCTGGACCGACGCCTCGAAAAAAATTGAAACTCATGTGCCTCTTCCTCCCCGACGTCTCCTTCCTACCAACTTGAGGGACCCAGAAATGTTCATAAGTAGGAATAAGTAGTATTCTGCGCTTCTCAGAGAGTACCATACGGTGGATTTCTTCTCTCTGGGAAAGAATCTGAACGGACGAGGACGTGGTGGCGTCGTCGAACGCCGCGTGTTCCTGTTCTGTGCCGTGGCACGAAGGGACGGGTGGAGGTCGAGGGAGCACGAAACTGCCTCGAGGAATCGGTCGGCGGGATCAACGAATGGAGGTGGACGGATCAAAGTAGGCCGGAAACGACAGGGAGAGCGCACGGCGATGGAGGAATCCCCGAGCGTATCCCGCACGGTATTGCAGATGGGAAAACTCCAGGATAAATTCATCGCCGAGGTTTGCGATTGCATCAAATTGCCTCTCCCCGTGAGCAGTTAACCCAACACCCTCGCCATCTCGGAGACCACGTGCGACATATCACAAGAACTGTGCAACGTCGTCGAGCCCCATCGGACGGGTGGCCGAGGGTTTTTAATCGCGAGGAGGACATGATAGGCACAGAACCTTTCGAGGACGTCGGGGGAGGATCGTGCAATGAAAAGTGGGGGTTTGACGCGTGCTGCTATGTTGGAGATGAATATAACGGATCGAACGTGGGCGTTTCTGGCGTCACCGGCCATGCCTGGAAAAAGGCTCTGGCTGAGGCGAGGAGGGGTATAAGGTTTGGGATTACCCGCACAAATCTTTCCACGTGCTGAATCACTGCGTCTTAGTCACATACTCTTTTCTGCAAGGTGGAGTTGACTTTTCCCCGCCCTCTCAAGATTGATCGGCATGTGTTTGAGAAAGGAGTGCGGACTTCCAGAACGCAGAACGCATTTATTTACAAAAGAACAGAAACCCGCGCAACCCGAACTTCTAGAGAGAGGAGTAGGAGACAACATTCGGCCACTACTATAATATATCTTTCTATTTTTCCTCAGCCTCGCTCGAACGAGTTGTCACGAATAATGCACGCAACGTCGACGATGACGACATCCCTACGCCCTCGCCACGATCAGACCATCGTCGTCGTCGCTGTCGCTATCCTGCTCCTTCGCCCCGCCACCCCGTGTCCCGTCCTCCTCCTCCTCCGTCGCCGCGAGGTAGTGACACCCCCCCGACACACGATTCGACAGCGCCGCGTGCGCCACGGCGAGCCCCGCGCGCGCCGCGTCGCGCAGCGCCGCCACCTCGCGCGTCCCCCCCCCCCCGTCCCAAAGTCGATCGGCCTCGTCGAGGATCGCGGACAGCTCCGACGACGCGCGTTCGAGGCCGGAGACGGAACGGACCACGCCGACGTCCTCCCACATGACGGATCTTAGGCGTGTCAGCGCCGCGGACGCCTCCCGCGCCACGACGGCGTCGTCGGGGCGGGAGGTCGACGACGACGACGACGACGACGACGACGGGATCGTCGTCGCCGATCGACGTTCGATGACGCGCCGGGCCCGGTCCGTGGCCGCCCTCGTCGCCTCCGTCGTGTCGTTCCCGTCGTCGACCGCCCCCGCGACGACCTCGCCGACGGACGAGCCGAAGACCAACCCCTCGAGCAGGCTCGTGCTCGCGAGTCGATTGCCGCCGTGCAATCCCGTCCTCGCCGCCTCGCCGGCCGCGTACAGGTTGCGATAACGACGTCGCACTATCGTTCCGCCTCCCCCGCCCTCCGCGTTGATCGAGCCCGCGACGACGACTCGTCCGTCGAGGTCGGTCGTCACCCCCCCGCACGCGTAGTGCGCCGCGGGCGTCACGGGTATGCCCCGAGTCGTGAGATCCAACGACCCCGTACGCAACGACGTCAGGTGGGCGTGCACGCCGGGAAAACGACCGACGAGCCACGACGGATCGCGATGCGTTATGTCGAGGTACGCGCCGTGACGATGACGACGGCCGTCTCCCTTCCCCGACGACGACGACGACGCGCGTCGGATCTCCTCGTACACGGCACGCGCCACCACGTCCCTCGGGGCCAATTCACCGTCGGGATGATAATCCCTCGCGAAGGGACGGCCGTCCGCGTCTCGCAATATCGCGCCCTCCCCCCTCAGCGCCTCGGTGAGGAGGAAGCGCGATTCTCCCGGCACGCACAACGCCGTCGGATGGAACTGGACGTACTCGAGGTCGGACACCACCCCCTCCCCCCCTCCCCTTTTCCTTCCTCCTCCTCCTACTCCTACTCCTCCTACCCCTCCCGACGACGACGACGACGAGCCTGCGACGATGCGATCCTCGAGGCGCAGCGCGAGCGCCGCGCTCGAGCCGAGGGCGTTGTACCCGACGGGATTCGTGGTGTGCTCGTATATGCCCGCGAGTCCGCCGGACGCGAGGACCACACCCCTCGATGCGTACGCGTCGTACGTGCGTCCCGTCGTCGAGTCGTGCACGCGCGCGCCGATCACGGTCGTCGTCGTCGTCGTCGCGCCGCGTCCGCATCCCTCGTCGTCGTCGTCGTCCACTACGTCGTCGTCGAAGAGCAGATCGATCGCGATGGCGTCCCCCACGAAGTCGATGAGGGGATGGGACGACGCCGCCCTCGTTATGCCCTCGGTGATCGCCCTCCCCGTCCTATCCGCCAAGTACGCGATCCTCGGAGCCGAGTGCGACGCCTCGAGGCACAGTCCGAGACGACGACGACCGCCGTCGTCGCCGCCGCCGCGATCGAACGGCACGACGCATCCCAATCCCCTGCCGTCGTCCCCGCTCCCGCCGTCGATCGATCCCAGCAGCAATTCCCGAACGCGCGCGGGACCCTCCAGCGCCAGCTTCCACGCCGCGTCCTCGTTCCACGTGACGCCGGAAATCGGACACCTCCGTCCCAGCACGGAATCGTGATTCACGCGCATGTCGGCCGCGTAGCGCGACGTCTCCTCGACGTCGTGTCCCCTCTCGAGTTTCTTGCGATAACCGGACGCCCTCCGTACGTCCTCGACGAGGCTCAACGAAGTGTCGACCAATCCCCCCCCTCCTCCCCCCCTCCCCCTCCCGCCGTCGCCGTCGCCGCCGTCGCCCCCCCCCTCCCTCAGGTGGTAGTTCCTGTACACGATGCCCCCCTGGGCCCAGTAGGAATTGCAATCCTCCGGCGCCCGGCCCGCGTGCAGTACCGTCGAGCGCACGCCGTGACGCGCCGCGGACAGCGCCGCGGCGCATCCCGCGACGCCCGACCCGATCACGAGCAGCCGCTCGTGCTCGTCGTCGTCGTCGCGGCGGTGGTGGTAGCTCTTGCTGAGGTTGCGAACCATCATCCGCACGTCCCCGACGTACGAGCTCCAGCGCACGCCCGAGCTGCTATTCGGAGGACGACATATCCGATGCACGGCCGACGACGCTCGTCGATGCAGGAGGTTGTTCATTGTCGTTGTTTCGTTGTTTCGTTGTCTTGATGTTGTTGTTGTTGTTGTTGTTGTTGTTGTTGTTGTTGTTGTTGTTGTTGTTGTTATGCTTCGTCTTCTTAATCCGCGGCGGTGCGTGCGTGGGCTGTGGGCGGAAGGGATAGTGAATGGGGGAAAATAATGATTCCAGCGATTGGCGGAGGCTCTAGATAGAAGAGATAAGGTGGTATTAGGGCGCGGGGAAGGAAGAGGAAGGTTAAACAACACAAAGAGATGGAATCCATGCCGGCATGCATGCGTTTGTGTGTGGAGGATCGGCTTCCGGGCTTCTCCTGGTTCGCTCGCTTCCTCTGACTGGCCAGAGAACACCAAAGTAAGTACTGATTCCGTCGTACGCAGGAAGGTGCAGTAATTTTTTCGTGGTCGGGAGCGATCCGACTTCTTTAGCTGGATTCGGGTGCAACTTAGATAATAGATGGGACTATCATGCACAGTCGTTGAGCTCGTACTATCTCATCTTTCAGATGGTGTTCGGACTTTTCTGGTACATATAATTAAATCGTACTATCCCATTGTTGGGATGGTGTCTAAAATTATTTGGTAATAAATGTACAGATTCCCTCATACCTGGGCTCAATGGGGAATCCCTTTTTTTTACCAGTTTTTTTTTTGTTAGTCCGCCACACACAACCGCCCCATCATGTATAGTACATTATCATGTCCACCGCTCGGACAAACTCTCTCTGCACCCCACCGGGGCTTATTGTTATAGAGGGTCAATGCGCAGCGCAATGCAAGTTTTCGTTGCTTGGCGCCGGGAGTTTTTCATTGTGAAAGAAAACCCTCCCAACTCACTCAACCGCGGGCCTCTCTTTTTACTTTGTACATAAATAAACACCCCACCACTATTAATATCATTTTTTTGTTTTTTGCTCATCTCTCCTCACGAATTCTCAACAACAATGCTCGCCTCCACGCGCTCAACACTGCACACAATACTTATCATACTTCGCATCGGACTTACGCCCGTCTTCCTTTTCGTCATCTCACCTCACCATGCACACCAACATGAGACTAGCATTCACTATCCTCCTCATCGCCGTGACAGCGACTCAAACGACCGCTGAGGGATCCCGAGAAGATGTCAATCCATCTACCATTTGCGGACCTACTGATGATCATATCCCCTCCCGAGACATCAGACAGGGTTGGCTTATGACGCCTCGGGATGGTAGCATCTTCACATGCACCGTGTGGTTGATTAGTGAGAGTGTTTTCCTCACAGCTGCACATTGCGGCTTTCCGTACGATAATTCGAGAGTACATTTTACGTTCGGTGCATAAGATGCCCCTCTTGAGGATCAGTATAAGGTGGAACTTTCTTCACATCATAGGGTCAATTTCAATCCCGATCCTCCTGGTGTGTTTGCTGAGGATTGGGCGGCTGGATACCTGCTTCCCAATTCTACAACATTGAAATTGCCAGGGGTTGCGCAGAGCAGTAAGTGTGATGTGCAGGCACAGGGCTGCGGATGGTATACTCTCGGTGAAGTGCCTTCCCAAGCTGGTGGAAATAGCATCACCATTACAGGGTATGGGGACGTTAACGGACCAAATCCTCAAACTACACACACGGGCGCTTTGCTGACCATTGGAACAGAATTACTGGAATGTAACACCGATACCACGGTATGCCTCTTCATGGCAAAAGTTTTTTCTTACAATAGACAATACTAACATCCCATGAATGACAGGGTGGAGATTCTGGGGTCCCCATCCTGGTCAAAGAAACAGGCAAAGCCATAGGAATCCACACCCATGGCGGTTGCACCAGCCAAACTGGTACAGCTAACTCTGGAGTCAGGATTGATCTTCCCAAATTAAAGAGAGCCATATCTGAAATGATCCCAACATCAAAGCCCACTAGTCAGCCGACGACGTCTTTGCCTATGATGTCAAAGTCTGAATCCACTCCAACATCAAACCAGGCCAAAGCTTCAAAGCAGCCATCCCAGGCTAAAGCTTCAAAGTCAAAGCAGACTAATCGGTCTAAAGCTTCTAAGCAGACTGGGCAGGCTACAGCTGCTATGCAGGCTGAACCCCAAGGCCTAACGGCTAATGCCACCCTGATCACCAATGAAACGCTGAGCGGCTCCACAAATAGCGCAAATTTAACATCCCAGCCAACATCCCAGCCAACGTCCCAGCCAACATCCAATCCAACATCCAGGCAACACCAACGCAGACTACAAAGTTAAAGTCTTTAATTAATCTAAAAGCAAGGGGAGCATCCAAAGGATGTGACTATCTCTATGGAAATTTAGGGTGAGAGCTTCAACGTACGCAAAACCAGGCTTTGTGCACGTAACGTTAAGTTTTTTCTGCTCATTGATCCCTTCATATGAAATCGCAGGAAAGCTAAAAATCGAGCATCATGTATGTAGCCGCGAGGTTTGTTCCTTGCGTGAGGAAACTGTAAAGCTGTATCGTGAATACATGATATGATTAGGAAAACTGCATTGCACATGATTCATCATGTAGCTGTATAAATCAAAGAACATTTGTGGTTGAAGATTTTATGAATGTGGAGAATGATTGGGAAAGTTGCATTGCACGTGATTCATCATGTAGCTTTACAGTTGCAAAGGAATAGTTGTAGTGAAAATCAGTATTAATGGAATTGTTTATCCCAAGCACACTCAGAAATGGGTTGACTACGACTTGAGTTATTACCATCCCTTCTTTGATGTTATCTGGTTCGTAATGACGATATTGCACTCAAATTTCATTTACACAGTTTAATGGTGGCAGAGATCTACTTAACTCGAAACGCGACGCACGAGTTTTATATCGGGATAAGGGTCGGCCTTCAACATCAACCTTTGCCTCGGCCTCCACATCGCCCTCTTCGGATCTGCGAACGATATCTCGTAATCCTGTACCATCCTCGCGGCCAGGACTGTTATTTCCGCAATCGCCAAGTTCGAGCCAGTACACCGACGCTTGCCCCTGCCGAACGGATCCGCGAAGGCTGGATGGTCGAGTGCCACGCCCGACATTGTGCCCGATCTCGCGCGAACGGCGTCGGGTAGGAAGCGTTCCGGGACGTACGACGTCGGATCGTCGACGTATCGCGGGTCCATGGGATACGCGCGCAGGTTCAACGATATTCGTCGACCGGCGGGGATGCGGTACGCCATGCCGTCGACGTCCACGTCGACGTCCTCGTGGAGAGTCTTCGTCATCATCGCGCTGGTCGGGGTTAGTCGGTGAGATTCGCGTATGCACGCCTTTAGGTAGGGCAGGTCTTGCATCTGTTTCGCCGTGGTCACGTCCGCCCCGTCCAGCACCGTCCTCAGCTCCTCCGCCAGCCTCGTCTGGACGGCCGGGTTCGACGCGAGGTTCAGGAACAGCCAGCTCATGACGTAGGCGGTGGTATCGACCCCCGCCATCAGCAACGGCCCGGACATCGACTGGACGTCCTCGACGGATAGCCGACCCCGATTCACCAGTCGTCCGACGAGGCCGTTCTTGACCGCGGTCACGGGACACCCGCTATTTCCGGCGTCGTTCCCTTCCCCCCCCCCCGTCGCTCCACCTCTATCTTCTTTCGCCCCCGCCTCCCGTTGCTCCTCCTCCGTCACTCGCGAGATGTACTTGGCAGTCCTTTCGCTCCCGAACGCGAACGTCCTGTCCATATTGATCTTGAACGAGCGGTATATATCGCCCCCGAATACCTTCTCGAGGGGGTTGAACAACAGCCGCCCGGTGAGCTCGAACGCGGCCTGCGTCGACGTCACGAACTCGAGATCGGCGGGATCGACGACGTCGGAGTCGGTGGTTCGCGGACTCTCTCCGTACATCACCGACGAGAACATGTCGAACGCGGAACGCGAGAGGAAGTCCTCGAACGCGATATTATCCACGCGCTCCGTTACCTCGTACCCCGCCACCTTCGATCTTCCGAGACGAAAATGAAAAAGGGATCGAGAGGGCGGTCCGGGTCGATTCGACGACAAACATTCCGAACCGAAAATGAGCAAACGAGATTCGTTGGCGATGGATGCGAAATAACTCCGAAACACGATACACCCCCTCGTGTAACGGGGACGAAACCACTCACATCCTCGACGCGGCGTCGGCGATGGCGGGCAGATACACCTCCCACTCGGCGTACATGTCCGCCTCCATCGACCTACGCCATTCCCTCCATTCCGGACCGTGACTCATGGAATTCTTCCCCAGCGTGTTGTTCGTCTCGTCGTAATACTCCTTGAAGGGAATCACGGATTCCGACGCGCCTATCGGAAACTTCCCCTCCCTCCGCAATACAGCATCGAACGCGATTGGATCGCACAGCACATATTCGTCCTCGCCCATTATGGACATCATGTACACGTCGCCGTACTCGGAGTACATGTCCTGTTTGTTAGTATTATCCGTACACGTGCGGGATCAAAGACAAAACGAATAAAAGTGATGAGCGTTTTACTTGAGGGGGGCGTGCGTGCGGGAGGGATGGAAACGTCCCGTAGAGAACAAAAATGGCCGCCGCGTTCCCCCCGATCCGTTTTTTTTCCGCGGCGCACACAATCCGCTTCTTTTTAACTAGATACTCGCCTCGTAGATTTCTCGTATACGATCGACCCCCCCCCTCGCGAGGAAATCGGGCAGCGTCCCCACCACCGGCCACCTGCACGGCATGGGGGGAGGGACGGACGTACCGAATCCTCGCACGAATACGTCGGGGGAGGTGGCGACGACCATGATCGTCGTCGCGATCGCCACGGCGACGGCGACGGCCCTCGGCATCGCGACGACGGCTCCGGTCATAACTGTATCTTAGTATGTACCCAAGTTAATATGGTACTACTACGAGACTCTAAAATCTCCTTCCTGGTGAATAGAGGGCATCCCCCCGCTCCCCGCCCCCCCTCCCTCGCCGAGATTCCTTTTCCTTTCTCCGATCGAGAACACAATACACGAACACAGAAAAACCAACGACACAAAAATTCAACAACGCAACAAAACCAAGGAAACACACAAAACACTAAATACTAGAGTAAAGAAATAAAAAAATAAAAAAATAAAATAATGAACGATTTCTTCACGTCGATGAAGGGCGCCTCGCAGCGGATCGTAGGATCCGTCGCCGATGCCGGCGCCAAGACCATGCTGAAGGTGAGTTAGTCGCCCCGGACGGATACGATGGCATTATTTTTGCGATGACGGTGCGCGCGCGTGTGTGGCGGGGTGGGTGGGTCGCTCTCTCCTCCGGAATCGTCCCTGGATGGTGTGTGAGGACGGGAGGGACGGTACGACGCGCGGATGTCCCGCGGTCGGAGAGTGTCCGTCCGTCTCTCCGTTTCCCCCGGCGCCGCAAGTGGCCTTCCCCATGTTTTACCCCTTTGGCGCGCACATTCTTCCGAACGGGCGGACGTCATTTTTTGTTCCATCCTTCGGCCCGTCGGGGATGGGAGGGGCCGAGGCATAGAACAATATGTCGTCTTAAAAGACGAAAAGAATAATACCCGCGAATCGCATCCCGTCGCACACGCAACCATCCCGCTCAATGCATATCGTCGCCTCTCCCTCCCGTGTGCCATGTCGTTCATCGTTGGAATTTCGGGGTACTCGAAACCCCCCCCCACCCACCCACCCCACCCACCCAACGAAAAATAAAAAAAAAAACTTCGGCAAACATTTGTGTAAATAGACGGACATGGCATTCCTCGAGCGCGACATCAAGGCGAGGAAGCAGGCCTTCGGCATAATCGTGTACGACATCCTTCGATCGAATTCGATCGCGTCGACTACGCCGAGCGCGACGATCAGCGCCGCGGACGTCCAGAGGGCATTCGAGGAATGTCGGGGGGACATTGAGGCGTTGGAGGACAAGCTGAGATCGAAGAGGAGGGAGATGGAGGCAATCGACGGAGGCCACGTCGGCGGCGGCGGCGGCGCGGGGGCGTTGGTGGGGGAGGACGCGGAGGCTCCAGGCATTCCTCAAAATCCGTGAATGGGGAGGTGGGGGGTATGGTATATAATATAGGAGGGG
>JALLAZ010001739.1:0-12586 GCA_036939755.1 Stephanodiscus triporus | reverse complement strand
GCGGTTTGCAGCCCCTGACTCACTAAGGTCTGGCCATAGTGAGAGCGCGTACTAGCACGCATGAGTGCGTACTAGTATGCATATAATCAGGGGTTCTTCACCTTACCCTTTACCTGTAACTACTAATGAAATCCTAATAGTTCAGGTAGGGTAAGTTGGGATGGATCAACCAATTTCCACCGCCAGAGTTTTTTCCAATAGCCAATGAAAAAGCTGCTCGGGACCTCACTTTTCGCCCAGAAGCCTCTGCGAACAAGCCAAATCAAGAAGTTCAAAGAAAAATGGCCCCCACAACCACTCTCATCACCAACCCCTCGCCCCGCATCCTCCGGACGAATGCGGGTGGCGGTAGTACCCCAGGTGTGGTGGCTTTGGCCACGTCGGCGGAGAAGAAATGAGGAAAAAAGGGGCTCGAGATGAAAATCTTGAACAACATTAAGACGGTCCCACGTTGTGGCCCCGGCAGCCTCGCCAAGCTTGACGGCAGCGTGAGCAAGCCCCAAAAGAAGCCATGAAACCTCGCCCTTCAAGTGGCTACAGACTGCCCTCCAAGTGCATGCCAGATGGTGCGTCAAAGAGTGACAAACAGCCTCTCTTCATCATCGCCGCTGCCATTCCGGTCAATGATGCCTTCAGGATCCCCTGTCCCCTTTATATCCTTTACTAAGCTCGTCAATGTAGAGGATGTACTGCGGCTACAGGTCCTTGCACCCAACCTGACCACGTTTGATGCCTTCCATTGAACATGGACGGTCGTTGTCCATTCGTTTGCATTGATGGGCAAATCACGCTCTTAGTTTTAGTTCACTAGTAAATCTATAGAGCTCACATTACTTTGTCCATCACTTTCACTTTAGTTTCAAAATTCTATAGTTTTAACAACATAGACTTGTTGCATAGCATGTTGGCTGATTGTTGTATGCGGCGGCACCAGGGGGGGGGGGGGCACCATGGCGGCCATAGGGTGACGGGGGCCGCCATGGTTGGGGTGTGTTTTTTAGCTAGCTTCCACCTAGCTAACCGCATGTCAGATGTTCCACAACCCCCAAACCACCCAAAAATCAACCACTGTCTGACCACATACCTCCGTCAATAATGGTCAGATGGGGACGTTTGAAGTACCCATCCTATGCGCATGCATGGTTGGAAGACATCTGCACCATAATAGTCAACAGATCAATTATATTACGACAGTCAGTAGGCCTAGGTGAATTGTCAGAAACCATGGTCGAGTTGTCAAATTGTTGCAGCCACAAGGGATGTGACAAAAACAAGCCAAATGCGGAGGAGTTTGCATCACGCATGGTGCAGAGAAGAAACGCTGCAGTCAAGATGGTTGTACCAAACAACCCAAATGTGGAGGAGTTTGTATCACCCATGGTGCCAAGGAGAAATGCTGCAGCCATGAGGGGTGCACCAAGCAAGTCATTATGGGGCGGAGTTTGTATCAGGCATGGCACAATGAGGAAATGCTGCAGCCACAAGGGATTTGCCAACCAAGCCATTAGGGGCGGAGTTTGTATCAGGCACGGCGCAAATTCTCTGGTCACCGCCCTGTGCGAAGTGAAACGCCCCCCTCAGCCTTCTGAGGGCTGCAATGCCATGACTGTGGATGCCATTGCCAGAGGGGGCGGGAGCACAAGCACAGGAGTGCAAAGTATTTCAGCAAATTTGTTGGTGAAGGGAGCTGTTAGCTATTGGAGGAGTATGTGATCAGATTTGCAGCCTAACTGGGCCTTTTTTTGTATGCTGGTTGGAGTGGCAAGAGTTTTGCCAATTCATCCAGCGTAAGAGAAGAGTGTAGAGTTATGTTATCGAGTCATGGATACACCATTGGTAGCTTTCACTTATATAAAAGTTTGGACAGGCGACAAACAAAATGAAATAGCATGAATCCTCGCCCCATACATGTGTTTCGTGTGCTGAAGGGGAAGGTGATGAACTCCATTCCTTGGATGCGAAATAAGGAGGAGAAGACTCCTACCTAAGCATCGGTTCTCAGCATCTCCTTTTGCGTGCGAATGATGCTTTTTGGTCGGAATGAATTCTGTCTTGTCCTCAATCCGAAAAAAAACGCCTTCCTCTTCTCCATTCTTATACCTTGACCCACCTTTTGTATTATTGGACTTAGGCCGTCCATCAAGGCCATCGTGCACTTCATGGCACGATCAGGATTTATTGTTCCGTCCAAGAATGTACAAAGGATCGGGAGAAGATGACGAAACGACACGCAGACGCCATAAAAAGTTACTGCACATCGTTGGGCTAACAATCTCAAGTGGAAATCATACCTCGTTCAGCCTTGCTCATCTAGACGCTCTCTTACGCCCGCTCCTGTTCCTCTTCTTCTTCCTCGGACCATTCTCGGTCCGCACCTCTCCCCCGGTACGTCTCGCTCTCTCCTCCCTCCCCCCTCCCCTCCTTTCGTTTTCCGTGACATTGAGCCCCTCCTCCGTCAGGAACCACCCGACCACGGCCCACCGTTCCCTCTGCGTTGGCAGCACCTCGTGCTCGACGGCCGCGGAATCGAACAACACCAGCTTCCCGCCCTCGGGGACGATGTCCAGCACGCAAACGTCACGTTCGGCGCGTCGTCGCGCGTCGTCGTGGTCGTCGTGGTCGAAGTTGCCTTCGTCGTCGAGTTTGCCGTCCCGCCCCTTTGACGGCCGCACATAGGCGCGCAGCATCCCCCCGTCCGTCGCGGCGTCCCATCCGTCCTCGTTCAGGTACAGCAACAGCGACACCCTCCTCGCCAACGGCCCGTCCTCGTCGCCGGTGCGGTCGAAGTGCCTCCGGTAGAAGCCGCCTCTGCCCGTCCCTCCGCCGCCATCGTCGTCACCCCCGGGGTAATGGAGGTATTGCAGTTCCATATTCTCCGATAGCTGCTCGAACCCTGCCCCCATCAGCATCCCCCGCAGGTCGGAGACGACGTCCAGGAGCCCGTCGCGAGCGTCCCGATCGCCGACGCCGTCGTGCCGATCGGCGTCGTCGAAGATTCCGCACACGTCGCAGAGCCTCGTCCTGTCGTCGAACGTCGTCGTCGTCGGGTCGTCCCCCCCCCCGTCTTCGTCGTCCTCCTCGCCGCGACCGCGAAGACTACGACGACGACGACGAGGCCGTCGTCGTCGTCTTCGACGATCATCCACGGGGAGGCGGAGTCCGCCCCCGACGAACGCCCCCGCCGCGAGGAGGGCGCGGGCGTCCTCGCGCAGGGCCGACGCGACCCCGGGGGACAGGAAGTTCGACGTGACGCTCACATCCCCCCGCGCCACCTGGGCGATGTCGGCGACGACGGGGGTCATGGTATGGGGAGACGATGGGAAACACAATATTGCACCGTCGAGGCTTTGTTGTTGCGATTAGGCCTTACTTACTTACGATATGGTACACTCTCTCTAGAGTCATATTTAGGTCCGCTCGCGCAATTAAATTCACCTTCCCCGCCACCACACAAACCAAGGCAAAACGCCTTCGACCGAAATGAAGGACAACGACTACGAGGACGAATGCGACTCCTTGGACGACGGAGACGACGAGAGCGTCGACTCCTGCGAGGCCTACATAAGCTTCGAGTCGACGAGGAATCCGTCGAGCCGGTTGGAAGAGTCCATTAGCTTCAGCTGGCCTGGGATATACGACGACGATGACGACGACGACGACGACGACGACGACGAGGGGAGTATGAGGAATACGAGGCGAAAGAGGCGGCTCCGCAAGGTCGTCCTATCGACTTTGCTGGAAGAGGACGACCTCGCCCCGCTGTTCGATGGCGCGACGTGGGCCGGCACGAGGCTTTGGGCGGCGGCGATACGCGCGGTCCAATACCTCTCCGGTCGCCTTCCCGGATCGACGACATCGCACGACGAACGCGGTCGACCGAACGACGATGTCATCGTCTGGACGCCAACAGCGAAGATCGCTATGGGCGGTCGCGATGACGATGACGTCGGAGCGACGACGACGACGACGAAGAAGACAACGACGTCTGTCCTGGAGTTGGGATGCGGCCTCGGCGTGCCCGGGATGATCCTGCACCTCCTCGGGTGCGACGTGGTCCTGACCGACCAGGCGGACATACTGTCGCAGTTGGAGAGGAACGTCGCGGTCAATTTTGAGCGACGGAGACGGCCGTCGTCGTTGTCCGACGACGATGACGACGACGACGACGGAACGACGCGAGATGGAGAAGACGGCGACCGCGGCGAATCGCCACGACGACGCGCGATGATACGGGCGATGCCCCTAAGCTGGTCGCGCGACGGAGTAAATCGCCTCCTCGCGAGTCTCGGTCGGGAGGGAACAGGGTTCGACGTGGTCGTCAATTGCGATTGCGTTTACGAGCCGCTGTACGGAAAGAGGTGCGTTTGTTCCCTCATCGTTGATTGTGTGTTTTTTTTTGGCGGGTCATCAGGCGAGCCCATCCTAACGGGCCGGGCTTTGTTTATCTTCCCCTCTCTTCGAGGCAGCTGGCGTCTGTTGAACGAAACGATCAACGAGCTGCTCAGGGTCAATCCGCGATGCCTGGTGGTATCGAGCATGGAGAGGAGGGTTGCCGACGGAATAGACGGATTCTTGGACGAGATGACGAAGATGGATCACGTCGGAGGCGTGGAAAAAGTCTGGTCGGAAGAGAGGAGGCAGATCGAGATATACATTACTAGGGGGCATTAAACTAAAGCGGTGCCGAGGAATTACTGAATGGATTATGAAAATATGTATCAACCCTGTAAAAATCTCGGACGAGAGGCGATGGCCATTTTACATGTCAGTATTTAGAGTCCATCGCAAATTGAAGTGTTCACGGAGATGATGGAACTGATGTGTAACAACAGACTTTCCATGTGCAACTACATAAACGACGAATGAGCCACATCTAGTGTAAGGGTGATAGTTACTAAGATAATACAAGTTTAGATATCCATCCGGGTGTTAATTAAAGGAGTAATATAAATTCTTAGTTTCTGCTCAGTGTTGGATTGAACTGATCTTGATATTTTCCTTCTCTGACATTGCTGCGATGGACGGTATTGGTGATTGCACTCTGGGGGAAGATAATCCGCCGCTCACGCGCCATCTCCTTCGCCTCGCGCGCATGCCGTCTCTTCCTCAGCTCTTCCAGATCATCCACATTCGATTGAAACCTTCCGCCATCATCGGCATCGCCTCCGTCGCAGTCGGCGCTGCCGTCGCGAGGAGAATTCGACCCGCGGCGTCGGTATTCCCTCGAACGTTTCCTTCGCACTTCCTCCTCCCGCGACGTTCGTCCGAGGAGCGACCCCCCTCGCATCTCGACGTCCGCGACTCCTCCTCCTCCCGACGTCTCCTCCTCCGATCTTCGTCCGCATCGCCATCGTCGTCGTCATCGCGACGACGGGTGCGTCGCGTCGCGACGACGACTTCATCGTCGGCAATTCCAATATTCCTCACGGGGGGGGGAGGATGGGAAGGAGAAGACCTAACGACGAACGAGCTCATGGGATCCATCCTCCCCTTCCTATCGTCCTCCCTCCTCGCGTACTGATCCCTCGTTATTCCGCCGGTGATTACGTCCGCTGCCGCGAAGGAGACGACGCATCCCCCCCCCCTTTCCATCGACGGGCGTTGTCTCCCAGACGGAACGACGATCCGCCCGTATCGACGTATTCCCCCCCCCCCGCCGTGGCGCATGTAGAACGGGACATCCCCCGACCTTCGCCTAGCGGCCTCATCTCCCCCGAGGGGAACGTCCGGCAACGACGACGGCGTCTTCGTCCGACGCCCGACGCCGCCGAGCGCGAGGTCCAGCTCGGCGTCCCTCGCCTCGGGGAAGAGATTGACGTGGCCGTCGTCCGCCAGTAGTACGGCCGCAGTAGTCGTCGTCGTNNCTAAAAAAAAAAAAAAAAAAACTTAAGACAAAAAAAAAAGAGCGACGATATTATGGGCCTCGTTCCAACACCGCCCCGCCGCCGCGACGGCGCCCATTCCCGACGACCATCCCGACGACGACGCGCGATGATGCTCCCGATCCGCGCCGCCGACTCCGTCGTCGTTGTCGTCGTCGCCGTCGCGTCGTTCCTCCTCCTCCTCCTCCTCCTGTCGTCGTCTTCGTTCTCGTCGTCGTCGTCGTCTTATCCGTCGTCCCCACCCCCCCCCGCCGTCCTCTACGTCGTCGGACTCGCCTACGCCCCCAACTTCGTGACCAAGATCATCCGTCGGACCGCCGGTCCTTCGATATCCGGAGGATCCTTCGACGTCGACGACAATGTCGACGACGACGACGTACCGACGACGACGACGACGACGACGACGGGGTCTCGGGGGGGACCGATAATCACGCGCTTCCCCCCCGAGCCGAACGGGTACCTCCACCTCGGTCACGCCAAGGCGTCGTCCTTCAACTTCGCGGTGGCACGTTCGTGGCATGGCGGACGGTGTCACATGAGGCTCGACGACACCAACCCGAGCAAGGAGGACGAGGAGTACGTTCGGGGGATACTCGAGGACGTCAGGTGGATGCAGCGTGGGACGGCCGACGACGACGACGACGACGACGGAGGGGAGGCGGGGGGCGGGACGATCGACGGGGAGGGGGGGGGGGAGGGGGAGGAGGAGTCGGGACCGTGGCACGGCAGGGTGAGGAAGACGTCCGACTACTTCTCCCTCATGTACGACGCGGCCGTTTACCTCATCGGGCGGGGCGACGCGTACGTCGACGAGCTGACGGCCGACGAGACGAGGGAATATCGAGGCACGCTGACCGTGCCGGGGAGGGACAGCCCGCACCGGCATCGTCCTACGTCCGAGAGCCTGTCCCTGTTCGAGGGGATGAGGGCCGGCCTGTACCCCGACGGGAGGTACACGCTCCGGGCCAAGATCGACATGTCGTCGCCGAACCTGAACATGCGCGATCCGGTCATATACCGCATCAAGCACGAGCGTCACCAGGCCACCGGCGACGAGTGGTGCGTGTATCCCATGTACGACTACAGCCACCCGATCGCCGACGCGATCGAGGGCGTGACGCACTCGCTGTGCACGCTCGAGTTCGAGGACCATCGTCCGCTGTACGATTGGGTCGCTGCGAGGATGAAGGAGGGGGGATTCGTCGATTGCGTGCCGAGGCAGATCGAGTTCAGCAGGTTGAATCTGAAGTGAGGGTTTTCGTTTTTTCGTTTTTATCCGACTTTTTCCTTTTTTTCCCCGTTCGTTTTTCGCTTGCGTGTATTATATATGAATGTTGTTACGGAGGGGGGACGGGGGGGACGCGTATTGCGAGGGGAGAGAGATTGGGTCTCGTCCCCCTCTATGTCATCCTCCCCAACGCCGCGCACCTCATCGTCCCTCGAAAATTTCTCCCGACAATTTTGTTTCGTCCCAGATACACCGTCCTGTCCAAGCGGAAATTGATCAAGCTCGTCGAGGAGAAGCACGTCGACGGATGGGACGATCCGCGCATGCCCACCATCTCGGGTATACGCCGACGCGGCTTCCCCCCCTCGGCGATACGTCTGTTCTGCGAGCGGATGGGAATAAGCAAGAGCGATTCGAACATCGACTTCGGTATACTCGAGGACTGCGCACGGGAGGTATTGGACGAGGATTGTCCGCGTGCGTTCGCGATATTGAACCCGTTGAGGGTGACATTGACGAATTGGGATGGTTAGTTCGTTCGTGCATGTGTTCGTTTTGTTCTTTTTGCGCCCGCTGACTACGACGACGTAATATCCTCCAATAACAGGGGGGATGTCCCTGGAGGACTTCGAGGTGCCGCGACATCCGAAGCGTCCCGACCTTGGGCATCGCGTCGTGCCGTTCGGTGGATCCGCGTATATCGAGCGGTCCGACTTCTTCGACCTCGACGGGCCGGAGGGTCGATCCAACGGCGGCGTCCCGCCCGCGGGATTCAAGCGGCTCCTCCCGGGCGGGAAAGTACGTCTCAAGTACGCCTACGTGATCCGGTGCGACGGGGTGGTGCGCGACGCGACGACGGACGAGCCGTCGGAGCTTCTTTGCACAGTGTTCCCGGAGACGAGGGCGGGTGCGACGCCGGAGGGCGAGGCGCGCGTGAAGGGCATCGTGCAGTGGGTCGAGGCGTCGACGTGCGCGCGGTGTCGAGTGATGCAGTACGATCGGCTGTTCGTCGCGGAGGAGCCGGGGAGGGAGAGCGGCGACTTCACCGCCGACATCAACGCAGACTCACTGAAGGTCGTCGAGGACGTGGTCGTGGAGCCGTCTGTGGCGACCGACGCCCTGGGCATGATCGCGCGAATTCGCGATGGTGATGCAGGAAAGAGCGCTGACAAGCTGTACCATGCTGACCTCGCGTATCAATTCGAGAGAAATGGCTACTATGCGTTGGATTCTTCGTCTACCGAGAGCGATCTGATATTCAACCGTGTCGTGACCCTGAAAGATACGTGGAACGCAGCATCATCGACGGAGAGCGGGAGCGATAAAAAGGTCCACCAGCCGACGAACGAACTAAAAGACCACGGCAAGCATAAAAGCGGCGGTGGTGGCGGTGGAGGTCTGGCTCCCGCACTCAATGACGCTCGTCGTATCGCCCTTCGCGTCGGGACGATCCTCGAGGCCGGTCCGCACCCGGAGGCCGAGTCCTTGATTGTCTGTAAGCTCGATTGCGGGGACGTCGACGAACAAGGACGTCCGCAGGAGCCTCGGACGGTCGTGGCCGGTCTCGCGGGGAAGATACCGTACGACGATCTCGTCGACCGGAAAGTCGTTTGCATAACCAACCTGAAACCGGCCAAGATGAGGGGCATAGAGAGCACGGCCATGCTATTGGCGGCGAGCGACGGGAAGGAGGGGGACGATGAAATTGTACAGCTATTGGACGTGCCCGCCTCGGTGCCGAACGGAGAGCTCCTGTCTTTCGAGGATATGGAGCCGTGCGAGCCAGATGCCATGCTCAAGAGCAAGGGTGCGTTAAAGGTTTGGGATCGGGTTAAGGCGCGGTTGCGAGTCAACGAGAATGGAGAAGCGACGTATCTTGACGAGGATAATAATGCTGTTGTTAGGAAGATATTGACAAGCGACGGACCTGTCAAAGCTACCTCGTTGAGGAATTGTATGATAGGGTGATGATTAACTTCTCCAATTAAAATTAACCCACCCACCCCCGGCGGGCTCTTTGGAGGTGTTGCATGCGTTAGCACGTCGCGGATAGGAAAATAGAGGATCGAGGAGCAAATGTTTGTAGAGGGTTTCTAGGAGCACAATGCTTTGCTATTATAATGTCAATAGTATTTTTATCATTTTTGGTGTACCCATGATGCCCGTGACAAAGTAATGAACACCCTTATGGTATTGTCAGATTCAGAGGCATGCTGGTAGCAACTAATTGAAGCAGTGTGATTTTTAGCAATAATAAAAGAATCCTCCTTGCGAGAGGTGGTACCTTGTGTGAATGATGTAACAAATAAGGCTCATTTGTCTCGGTGCCATGCAGTTGCTCCTCCTCCGCTGTTAGTGAAGTTCACTGTTGTGTCTATTGAAAGGGGATCTTTAATTAGACAACATGATTAAGAATTCCAAGTGGAGAGCCTCCGCACGATCTCTCACGCACCGGGGGGTGAATCGTCAGGTTAATGTCCCATTGAAGACGGGCTTTGCTCGGCCGTATTTCGTCCCACCTCTCAACTCCACATCGGCGAGAATGTCCGTCGCAACCAACCAAGCTTCCATTGAGCTTCCGTCTCCGAAAGCCGCGAGGATGGGGGAGAATATTTGATGAAATTCGATGACGTTCAACTGCAGGAGCGCGTCCCCCCCGTCGGCGATCAACTCGCGCTCACCCACGAAGAGCAAGGATCTGAAGGCGACCGCCCGGAACGCCTTCCAAGCCTTCGGAGGTATTTTCCACTTGTCCGCCGTATCGCGAAGGGAGCCGATGGTCAGGCTGACTGTTAATCCCTTAATCACGACGCCTGTTTGATAACCCGCCACCTCCTCGGCGATGATACGCGCGAGTCTCGACTGCACGCGCAGTCGAACGTCGAGCGATGGCTTGCTGGCGTCTTGCCTGCCCTCGCCTCCTGAGGCTCGCGAATGTCGACGCAGCGATCGGTGCGCCTCCGCGAAGGTGACCGGACGATTACCGCGAGAGTTCGGGGCCGATTCCTTGGTCCTGATCACGTTTTCCCTATATCGCAACGCAGGCGAATTCTCCGACGATAGCGGATCATTGTCGTTTAGATCGTCGATGGTACCAGCTTGATCGCCGAAGAGACCACTGCTCTTCGTCGAATCCTCGTCTACGTTGTAACTGAAGACCGTTTTGAAGCCCCTTTCCACGTCTTCTGCCTTGTGCGATGCGTCGGGCGACTCCCGCCCTCTCGATCCATTGCCGCCGTCCTGAGCATCGGCGGCGGCAGTCGCATCCGCATCGAGCCTCGACTTCTCGGATCGCGTGGCCTTGGCTCGACGGCGCTCGTTGTCTCGTCTCATCCATCTCTCCAATCGAGTGACGTGTATCGCATGCAGGCGAATGTACGATTTGGCGACGTGCGCCAAAAGGAACGACAGGAAGAAGAGCGACGACGGGACGAAGAAAAGCGTGCAGAACCACACAGACGACCTCTTCGTGGGCACGTAATCCCCGTACCCCACGGTCGTTAGCGTCACGATGCTCCAGTATATCGACGCGAGGGGGGACCAACCCTCGATCGTACCGACGACGCCCGCGCCGAGGAATATCATCCCGAGGACGGGCAGGGCCACGCTCATCGCCCTCCCCGACCTCGTCGAACGAAGGTACAATCGACACGCCTTGATCCTCGCAAGGGTCGCGTCAAGGACGGGCCTCTCGCACACGAGGTCTTCGAGCTCGTTCATGAACTGACAACGGTACCTGTCGATTTCCCCTCCCCCCCCCCCCACCGTTTGCGATGTCGTCAACGATTCATCGTCGTTCGACGGCCGTCGTGCTACGACGCCTCCCCCCGGTCCAACTCGTTTACTACGACTGCCGCCGCCGCTCCACGGCGACGAGCGTATCCTCGTCGCCTCGAGCGTCACGAGCTGCCAGGTGTGCGCGGCCAGGACCGTGACCAACGATATCCCCGCGAGGACGTACACGCCCGTGAACGCGTGGAAGGACGCAGTGTCCGGGAGCGGACGAGGTCCGCCGTACCCGACGGTCGTGACCGTGTACACCGCGAAGAAGAGGGCGTCGGAAACCGACCATCCCGCCTCCGATCGGTAGAACGCGCATCCGAGGCCCAGGTACAACAGCATGAGCAACACGGACGCCGCGAACGACAGTCGAGTCGCGCCGTACCGCGCCCTCCACGATATCTCCTGATCCTCGATGGCCCTGTCGTACTCGGAATCGAACAGGCCGCGGAGGCGGATCAGGTCCTCCTCGTCGTCGAGGGACGACGTCCCACCGCCGGCGGGAACGCCGTCGTCATTGTAGTCTTCGTCGTCGTCGATGCGAAATAACGACGCGCCCTCCTCCTCCCCCGCACGCTCGTCGTCGAGCCGAGCCCCTCCCCCTCCCCCTCCCCCGAAGGGATTCCACCCGACATCTACGATCGGGTCCTCGAACGGCCCGAATGCCGACTCGTCCGGTTCCCCCCCTTCTTCCCCGTCGTCGTCGTCGTCGACGGCGGTCGCGATCGTCGTCGTCGTCGTCGTCGTCTTCGCCGTCGTTCCCCCAGCCGGCGCGGATCCTCCTCGCCGCTTGGCGGCGGCGTCGGCAGTAGTCGTCGCCGTCGTCGACGAAGGCCTCGGGGGGGATGCTACGATCCCGCCTGGCGGATCCTCCCCCCCCGCATCGACCACGACGTCGTCGTCTTCTTCGTCGCATCCGTCGGGGGGAGGGCGAGACGATCTCGCCGTCGGAGTCGGAGTCGGAGTCGACGTCGTCGTCGACATTCCGTCGTCGATCGGGCCGCCGGGCCGGACGCCGCCGATGACGACGACGACATCGGAGTCGGAGTCGCCGTCCGCGCGGACGTCGACGACGGCGGCGGCGTCCGCCGTCGACGTCGGAGTCGTCGCCGTCATCGCGCCCCGATCGTGGCGGCGGTCATGTCGGTCGTCGCGTCGTCCGGGGGCGCGGACGACGATGTCGTTCGTGTCGTCGGCTCCCACCATCGTTCCGCGCCGTGTTGCATGGAAGATATTATGCACTATAATATATATCGGATGATGCGCGAGGGATCGGGTGGCCTGCGAGTCTGGGGCGGGGGGCCGGCTCCGAAAAATCCGAAGATGAAAGAGAGAAAAGATGATGATGAAGTATGATAATATATTATGGTGTATCGTATCGTATGATGAGGTGAGATGATGATGTTGTTGTTGTCTGTTTCTCTCTCTTATTGTCTGTTGTGGGGTCCGGCGTCTGTAAATACCTATTGAGTTCCCACGTATGATATGCGTTAGCAGAGCCAATTAATTCCATTCTGTCGTTGGCCGGCAAGGGAATCCAAAAATAATTGGCGCAGGCATAAAAGAGAACACCACAATGAATGTCTCGTCTGTTGTAACTAAAACTTAGGCTGTGTTTTCTTCAGACCGCTACACAGATATGCAAATATACAAATCGCGGTGCGAAGGTTTTTTTGTTCGCCGCTGTTCTTTTGCG
>JALLAZ010001680.1:0-15167 GCA_036939755.1 Stephanodiscus triporus | reverse complement strand
ACGAACTAATCAACAATTAACCGAAATAAAGATCCTAATCGAAGAGCTTAGGACAACCCTGCCTTTAAGGGCGGAGTTTTCTCGAGGCATCACCGTGCGAAGTCTCCCGCCACCGCCCCTCGAGAAGCAGATCGTCCCCCCAGCCATTTGAAGGTTCCAATGCCACAACCTGTGGGTTAGATTCTGTCTGAACTGTGCATTCTCGAATAGAAATGCAGTCTAATACTACCTTGAGTTTGCTTGCACTTTGTTGTACTTAGCATTTTTATAGTTTAGTAGCATTATGAATGGCAATTCCATCCGAGATGCGCAAGGACATAAAATGAGCGATTCAGCAGGGCTCAAAACACCTCTCGGGATGTCATCATAAACTGAAATTCTTCAATGCAGGACTCATCGTTGTTGATGCTCCAGGCTCGTAGTTTTCAGACTCCACAAAGGGCTCCACGCTGTGTTCATCATCCTCTCCATCCACAGTGCTCTCCTCATCCTCTTCGTCGTCTCCATTCTCTTCCGCGATTGAGGCAAATTTACCCTTATCTCGCTTTTTCCTCCTGACTGTAGAATCGACGCCGGAAAAATCAATTTTCTTCGCTGGCATCCCACCATCATCCACCATGAAGTTATGCCTGTCCTTTGTTCCCTCTGGACTTGACATCGTCCGAGTGGGCTCGACAGAGGACTTGCGACGTTCATCAACAACATACTCTTCCTCATCGGAGCTGTCTGCCTCATCGCGGCTGGTATTCAGTTCATCCTCGTCGAACTCTTCCCATTCCTCCTCCTCGAATTCATCCGCCTCCGCATCTTCGGCGGTGTATCCCTCAATCAGGCCGAGCTGCACCCGCTCTTTAATCTCTGCCTCGCTTAGCATGGCAAGGCTTACAGAGTCGCGACGGTGCACATACTGGTTGCGGTACGCTGGACTGCGATTAATCACTTGCATCTTTTCAAAGTCGATAAGGATGCACCCCGCCATGGCATTGTTGCCTTGGTTGTGATCCTTTGACGTTGAGAATACCCTGCGTCGGTTGGAGAAGGAAGATGACATCATTGCAGGGTTGTTCGAAAAAGCCAAACTGCCTACTAGATGCAACACGCATACACAACTCACGTGAATACCCTTGCACCTTTGGACACTGCCACCCCCTCGGCGTGAGCCTCATGCGCACGCATAATATAAGAAAATCCCTGCTGCTGTAAGAAATTCGTCACGGCCTTGTGCCCGAAGCAAATCGCACCCCCTCCGCGAAGGCTGTCACCGTAGCCCGTCTCCTTGTCCACGCTGTAATTTTCCTGATCCTCGGACGCTGGATCGGACCAGATGCAGTCCGACGCGACCTGCTGATAATCGTCTTCCTCGTGTTCGTATGGAGGGTTGATCCCGGCCACCTTGCTCACGTTTAATATGTCCTTGATCCTGCCGCCCTCGACGGACGAGTCCGAGACGGGACGGGGAATGCCACCGTGGACGCAGAAGATGTCCTGGTCGATGACGGCTGCCAGCGGCATCCGATCGAACGTCGAATTGGTAAGCTCCCACACCTTGTACCCCAGGTCGTCGCCGAACCTATCCCGACACTGGTGAATGAACGATCGAACGCCGTAATGCTCCTCCCATCCGTTCACGTCGCGAGTCTCGTGATTCCCCCGCAGCAGGAACACCTTCTGGGGTAGCATCAACTTCATCGCGAGGAGGTACGCCACCACCTCGAGACACGACATGCCCCGATCGACGTAATCCCCCAGGAAGACGAAGTTCCCGGCGGTGAGGGCCATGCCCAGATTCCAAATATTGTCGGAGAAGAAGTGCAGGTCCTCGAGGTTGCCGTGAATGTCCCCGAAGACGTAGGCGGGACTTTGCAAGAAGACGCAACGCGGCTCGTCCTCGAGGATGCCCTTGACCTTCTTGTTCAGCTTGATAAGGTCTTTGGCGAACTGTTCCGACTTCAGGTAGCCGACGTGCTCGTTGGGGCTGCGGAACATTTCCTGGACGCGGTTGATGAGCGCCTCCTTCGGCGATGCCTCGTCGGGCAGGGAGTTGAGAATGGCCTGGGTGGATATGGAGGCGTTGCGCCCCATTCGTGCGCGTTCCGCCAGGAGCTGTGGGTGGGTCGGAAAAAAGAGAGTGACAAAATTAAGGGAAGAGGCGTTCACCAGACGAAAGAAGAGAGCGGCGCGACGACCCTACCTGACGCCTCTTGGCACTGCACTTCGAGGTGGAAACCCGGACCGTGTTCCCGTACGGCGTCAGCCCCTTCTTCCCCTTCCTCTGTCCCATAATCATAGCCTGCTCCTTGCTCAGGCCCGAAATCTTATTCTTAAGACCGATCACCTCCTTCTCCAATGCGGCGATCTTGGCGTCCCGCTCGCGCAGCAGGGACTTGGTCTGCTTGTCGGTTATCGCCACGATGGAGCTGTCGCGGGATTCTCGCGACCTGCGACGGTTGAAGTTTGATCCGAGGCCGCCGATGCCGGGGTTTTGAAACACATTCATGATATCGATATCCAGGGTGAGGAGCGAGAGAGCGGCGCCGATGAAGACAGAAAGGTGTGGTTAGCCAAGAGTAGATAAGGGCGGAGATAAATAATAATGGCGCATGAAACGATACGGGGTGGGCAACGGCGCTTTTGGGGGGTCGGCATTTTTTTCGTTTTCTTCCCAACGACGTTTCGTGCCTACTATTCCCACGTAGGCGTGAGATAAATACCATAGAGTATGTACCAAACAAAACACAACAGCGCCCGAGACCCACGGACACAGCGTCCCCAAAGCAACTCTTGTTGTGGACTTTTGCCTCCGTGCTCCATCCTCGGCGATGACCCACGGCGATGGGATTGGTGAGATACTTTAGGCAGAATACATTGATTTGGGTGGATCATATTTTTCAGTCACCTGCGCAGTGTCCGTCCAATTCGCCAATCGATGATTCGCCACTCACGAAAGCAGGATGACATACGTTTGCGAATGCGGTCTTCCCTCCCAACGGTGTAAGCCCCGAAGCGACGCCACTGCTATAAATGTATTCCATGGCAGAAGTAAAGGGGGGTCTCCCACCGAGCACTCACCCGTCCTTGCCACGGCCCCTTTTCCTGGGACTTTCCAACACCTCGTCGGTGCTGTCTCCAACGGTGGACATTATGGCCATGTTTGACGCGCGAACCTTCCCCTCACTCGTACTAGTTCGCCCTTGATGATGATGTAGGAATGTATCGTATTGCCCGAATGCTGACAAAACTGGGGACGATGGCTGCGTGCGGACGGGATCAAATAATATAATATGAAGCGGTTGCAGCGAGAGTACGGTATGGTCCATAGAGAGAGTTGGGCTGGGTTGGTGTTTGGTGGTGTGAGTCATTCTGAGTACTTTTTTAGGCGAGAAGTCGTTGAAGTTATCGTATCGTACCTCCGGTAACAATTCCACAATAGGTGCAGATTCGCGCGCAAACAGCAAACCCAGGATTTTTCCTGTCCTCTCTCTCTCGCTCCTCCTGCTCTCTTGTCGTCGTCACCGAAAATCCCTCATTTCCAATGTCCCACCATAGCAATCCAGGAAATGAACATCGTAATGAACAAGAGGAAAATTACTCCTCGGCATTGCCAACCGCGGAAGACTGTGCGGACCATTATTTGCCGTCGATTTTCACCAGGAGTAATCTATCTGATGCGAATGATACGTCATCGCGTAATGAGGAAGTTGACGAACCGAGTAAACGGAAAGGCATCCCACAACGACTCGTGCGATTTGCCGTGCCGGCCACGACGAACTTAAATCCAACGGCACAAGATATTCACGTCATTGGAAATGGGAGTGAACTGTTCGAAATAAAATTTTGCGTACAAAAATGTTGGGATCTGCATCTGCTGAGGGCGTCGACAAACGCCACTACGTCAAGTGGTGCTTGTCCAACCAGAAACATGTGGCTGTCCTACCGTTTCATTGGATCTGTCGTTCAAAGTGAAATATTCTCTGAAGACAACTTCATTCCAATGATAAAAACTTTTCTAATACAGAGCTCGTTGCCGGAGCTACTACGTTACTTCAACGACAAGAAGCATGCAACTTTGCGGATCTACTTGTGCACAGAAGGCGAGGTGCTGGGTACTTCGTTTGTTGATTTACGACACTTGATCGCTCCTGAGCATGAATGCGAAGGTAGGATGGTTCAAAACGAATACATTATCAAGTCTCGAAGAACAGATGCTTCGAAAATAGAAGGCGGAAAAAGAAATACCCCCCCATTTTCTCCTCGTATCGCTGTCAGATTGTGCATTGACCGTAACACTGTAATTGATGCTGACAAAAAGGGTGAACTTAGCCCCGAGATGTCGACAAAGCTGCACCACGAATGGCAACGATCCACTCTCGCTGTATCTTCGTCAACATCTTCTCAAACGAATGCAATGGAATGTGATGATAGGGCTTCCTCTCCTAGAGTTTATTCAACCGCTGATAAAGATTCGCCTAATGAGAAAAATCAATTGGAGGTTCTAAAAAATAAAGAACATCAGTTAAGCGTCAAAGAAGCAGAGCTGTCTCTAAGAGAAAAGGAAATATACCAAGCAGCTGCCGCCCTCGAAAGGAAGCGTTGCGAATGGGAGCAATGGAGGTGCCAACAAGAGGGAGAATGGCAAGAAAAACTTCGACGCAAGGAAGGCGCAATGCTAAAAGTCGTTGAGGAACGCGCATGCATTATTGAAAAGGAAAGATTAAGCTCACTGGAAGTATCAAAGAACGAATATGAAAAACTAGAAGCCAGGCTTCGAAAAGCTCTAGTCGATGTGGAGACGAAGGAAAGGCAATTAAAAGACACTGAACTTGGACATCAACATGAACGTAAGAGAAGGCTGGCAGAGTTGCAATCAAGAGAAAAGCTAATGAAAGACGATTTGAAGCATTCTATTGAAATCGAGGTAAGATCACGATGTGCATTTTCTGCTGGTGTCTAATTCTACTACTGACACTATTTTTCGTTTTATGAGCAAGCGAGCCAAGGCAAATGCAGCAATCGAGCAAGCTGTCATAGCTGGGAAGGCGGCGGCTGTAGCAAACAAGAAAGTGGATCAGATGGTATCCGAAATGGATCAATTACGTGAACAGCATAGAGCAACACCAGAATTAACCCTGCTGCACCAGTTAGCTGAACTCAAAGGACAGCTTGCGGATAGCGAAAGACGAATCGAAGTATTGAAGGCAGAGAAGAATCAAGTAAGCACTGAAAAAGAGCAATTCCGGTCAAGTGTTCATAAATTGGTAAGACTTCAAGTGTATGTTTTGTAAGAAGGGAGATGCCGTCATACGTGTTCATTGACAGTCGAAAATGTGTTGCAGGCAAGAGCTCTCCGGCTGGAGCGGGAAAAAGCTGCGGCAAAAAATCAATGTCACAATCAACAAGTTCGCCTTAGCTATGACATAAATGAACAGTCATTTGTGCTCGGTGGTGAGCAAGCTGAAATACAGCGAATCTTGGCGGATCTATGCAAAATTTCACAACGTAAGGGACAACCCATAGCGTCAGGTGCTTCCGATGATGATCAGAATGATGAAGTGTCGCATGACAACAATACACATCCAACGCCAAGCCTGCAACCATTACGCCCATCAAATAATATGAGCACTTACACTGGACATTCATTTGGGATGCAACCTCTGATTGAATCAGATGTCATAGATTTAAATGGTATGCTACCGAAAGGATGATTTACATTTTTAGATATTTCGCTACCAATGCAAGAGCTGTCAACACCTCTGTTTCTGCCTCTGTCCATAAAGGGTTTTTAGCCACAGGTGAATGATCAAATGTTGCCCCCTCTGTGCTGGTGTATTTTTGTTGGTGTATGATGTATGTTGTTTGTATATGTGTGTTAGGTTGTAATTAAGAAGGCGGTACACCACTGGCAGTGGCTCACAACCCCCCCACCTGTAAAAAATATACTAAACAACAAATGTTGAATGCTTAAGCTAAGGAGGATAATCACTCATAAAGAACCCTACATAGTCGTAGCCCATAATTAGCAGCTTGTAGCTGTACCTACCCAGATTGACAAGAAATACTGAAGACTAAAGAATATGTTAGTGGTGAAGGATATTAATCCAATACATACTAAAGTGTAAGTGTGTTGGGACATCACTCAATTCTCATACTATGGAATCCTCTTCACCATAAAAATCAGCACGTTGGGTTTTCATGGACATGGTATGAGGGGGTGGCCTGTGTGTGGCAGCACTGTAGGTATGATCATGGCAGAGTCTACTGGATCTCTGGTGAATGTAAAGAGTACAGAGAGTTGGTGTAGGTCAAGACTTCCCAACATGGAATATTTTATTGACTAAACAAAAAAGGACACTTCCTGCATGGTGCTGCCCTCCTAACAAGATGCCATGAAAGTACACCAGCATAGTCAATGTCTTTCTGCATCAACAATAGAAATATAGTGCCTGCTAAATTGGCAAAAAAGTGGGAAGTTTGTTGGTCTGCTCTTGTCCTTGTTCTTCTTGGCCTTGGTCCGTGTAGTAATGTTTAGTAGCAGTAGTAGCTTAAATCCAGTAGTTTAGTTAGGCTCACCTTGACCTCACCATCAGCAGGTTGCTGAGCCCTTACCGGTGCCGGTGAACCATGGAGATGTTGCCCCCCACTAAGCACCAAGCCGGGGATGGCATCTTGTCCCTGATACGTTCCCCTTCCTCTTGTGTGGAGCAGGTATACAGCATCAAAAAGATATATTAGTATACCTTATTATTTATCGCTTCCTCTCTGGTGGCATTTGATCTGTATCTGTAGCCAGTGTTAGTCAGCACACTGTGTTTATGTGCCCCTTCTCTCCCTCTTCTTCTTCCCTTTTTATCTCTCTCTCTTCTTTCTTTCAAACATATAGACAAAATTTGCATTGGAACGAAAAATTCAGTTGAGAAGAAGGGCGCCTCACAAAATTGTGCGTCTCTCCGTCTATTAGAGCTATGCGAACTATTGTGTTGAATTTTTGAACAAATATAAAGAAACAAGTATTTGAATCATCTATGATAGTTGAAATGTATTTTCACCAACTACCTATGCACCTGTGTATTTGCACACCCATAATGCCTTCGTCAAAGTGATTTGAATTTCCCTCGTTGTTTTTTGTTTTCGACAGAGAAAACTGAAAACTTTCACTACTGCTCTCTTGGGAAATTATGTTGTGAAAACATAATATATTTCGTCGTCTCGTCGTCTGCCCACAGTTCGATATCAATTCGCCATTTTAATTGCAGAGGTTTGGGCGTTACCAGGTTGCGGCTTCTACGAGCATCGTTGTCATCTCCGCTGCCAAAACCATGGCCGACAACACGATCCCGTGCGCGTCGAACGACCAGAACGTCTGGGTCATGAACGCTGTGCCCGACATCCAGGTCGTCGATCCGGAGACTGGCGAGGCCATAACGCTCGTCAGCCGGAACGTGGACGACGACGACTACTACCTTGGGCTCGCGACGAATCCCTGTTTGGCGACGACCACCGCGACTGCCGCGGAAGCAGTCGATGCCGAGGCTCCTCCGACCGTCGAGCCGACGCGGCGTCCTACGAGGGAGCCGAGCGGACGCCCGTCCGTCAGGTCGACGACGGCGACGGGCGCGGAGTCGGCGTCAACAACTGATGTTGACACGACGACGACGACGACGACGACGACGACGACAACGACAGAGGAGACGGGGGAAACCGCTGCCACGACCGAAGAGGGAAGGGCGTTTTTCTATAGCTGTGGTTCCCACGGCAGCGCTGGCGACGCCGCCTCGTCGTTCCTCCCGGACGATGCCACCGAAATGACGCTTGTATACGACTACGAGCTGCACACCTCGTCTCCGCTCGATGCCGATGTCTTGTCCTCGTTCGAGAACAGCGTGGCATATGATTTGGCAAACAGGTACGGATTGATCGATTGCAGACGGCGAAACCTGCGATCGTTGGAGGGGGGAGGGTTGATTGCGTTGGATAGTGCACCCATGGACGAGAGTTTGACCGACACTTGTGAGTCATCCATTGCATTCTCGCCATGTCCTCTCTCCAATCGTACGCCGCATCTTTTGCCGGTGAATACTCACTTGACATCTTGATACATCTTGACACAACAGACGAATGCGGCGTCCAGGTAAATCTCGCATCAACCACCAGCTGTACGCCGATTAGGGGATACATGACGGCATGGCTCCCGAGCTCGAACTCCGACGCGGTCCAGACGGAAGCCGAGCTACTAGAATTCATCGAAAGCGGAATGAAATCCGATTCGTACACGAGCGACGACGTCGTCAAGGTCGCCTACGTTGGCACGCGACCCGATAGCTCGCAGGGCTCCATCGTAGTTGGGAACGCCAACGCGGAGACAGGCAATGGCGGNTGGCACGCGACCCGATAGCTCGCAGGGCTCCATCGTAGTTGGGAACGCCAACGCGGAGACAGGCAATGGCGGCGGCGATGGCGGTGGCGGAATGCTCGTCGCCTTCGGCATCGTGTTACTTGTCGTGGCCTTTGCCGTGGCCGTCCTACTTGTGGCGTACATTCGCCGGCGCAGGCAGAGGTACTTCAGCGACGGACCGGAGGACGACGGGCTCCGCGATCCCTCGCCGGCCGCGCAGGCGGCGTTGGGACAAGTGCGTGATCCCGACGATGTCCAATTGTTGCCCTCCCCCGACAAGTTGGACATGAGGAGCGTGCACTCGGATGATTATGCGTCGACGGACGCCGATACGGAGAATTATTCCCATCATGACTACGACGAGTGGGTTAGAAAGTACGGCGGAGCGGACATAAATCAGAGTGCCACCGAGGACTACAGTAATTTGGCAAATGCCGACGACGCCGCCAGCGGGGGATATAGAACGTCCAAATCTACCGAACTCGCAGCGATGGGCATGGCGTCAATGCTGACAACGCGATCGTACAATAACGCCACGCACTCCAGGATGCCATTAACGCCAACTGACAGCGTGGAGGCGGTTGATCGGTTAAGTCCGGTGTCCACCGGATCTGCCTCGCAAATCTCCTCGCACGTGGGTACGGTACACGGTTACGAAGATGATATGTCGTCCAAGGAGGCGTATTACACTTCGCCCTAGAGACTTCATTGGAGAAGTGAGGAAGGAAAAGACCTGGGCTTTAGCAGGGAGAGGTTCTGATCAACTACTTCAAGCGATGAAGGAGTGTTTTCGTACAAGGGTCCGAACAATTTCAATAGTTCATTGTGAATAGGGGAAAAAACAAATGTATGTATCCTAGAAGATTAATCTAACTGAGTCATATTACTGTTGTCAGGAGAAAGCACTTTTCCGCGGTCCTTAAGAATGCTAACGGCTTCAGCTGACTGAATTACGTTTTGCAGCACGTGATCTGGCATGTTCCAGACTCTTTTGACGATCATTTCTTGGCAACGAATTTCTCCTCGGAATTTCAATTGATTCTTTGTACTGGGTAGTGTTGTTTGCAGCGTTTGACTGGCGCTCATCGCCATTGAAGGTATCGCCCTCGCCTCTATTCCCGCTTGATGCGACGGTAATCTTCTTTTCCTTATCATTGAAGGTAAAGCCCTCGCTACTATCTCCAGACAGTTCGATGGAATCGCTGGAATCGCTGTCTTCCTCCAACAAACCAGGTGAGTTCTTCTCCTCCACTCCCAATTTATACGGCGCTCTTTGATTCTGCCCAACATTTGAATCAGCTGTCTCTCGCCTATCCATTGAACTACTCCATGAAGTCGGCCGTGGTCGATGGAAATCCGCTCCGCTTTCATTCTCAAATTTACTTTCACCGCTCACATTTCGGCTCTGCGGTGGCGTGAGAGGTATGCGTTGTGAGCCTGCGATACGATCGCCAAATTGATGTGCCAAATTTGACCAGCCATTGCTGCATCCGGAAGTGTGGCGTGTCTGCGAGTTGAATTTGTCAAATGCCATCTCCTCATCGCTTCCATGCCTCTCATTTTGCCTATCCTTTCTCAGCTTCTTGGCATGCAAGCATAAGAGAAGGCAAGCCAAAGAAAGTCCAATGATAACACCTATCAGGCCTAGGTTTGATGAGTCAGTTAATTCTGCTTGTGACTTTACTGGCGATGCTGAGGCTTGGATTTTAGAACTACTCTCGCGGTCTCCAATGTATATCGCCTTGTACATTATCCCTGTTTCATAGAGGCCTGAATTCATGCCATCTCGAACAATGTCCTTTAGAAACTTCGATGTTTCCTCCAGCAATGTTTTAGAGGTGCCAGGCTTGGCATACATAGTCAAGCCGCCACGGACAGCTGTACAGATGGTTAGATCATCTGTCTCAATGTCTACAATACAGCCCGTTGCCTCTGGGTCAGGAAGGTCTTGTGCATTTGAATTCAAACCAATGATGTGCTCAAACCCAGCCTGTAACAGTCTCCCAGTCCAGAAGACACGATTGCATCCCATTCTACCAGTGATATCAGATAATATTGACTCCTTTATGTCTCTCAATGCTTCGCCTACGGATATATCAATCTTGTTATGGATTTCGTAATCGAAAGTAACTTCGATAGTTGTACCAGGTTCATCGCCTTCAAATCCATCGCCGCATACGTATGCTATTTCTGAACGCCCAATTATCTCCCCAGATGAAGAATTCACTTGAGTTTCCGGTGTTTCCGCAAGCGATTGAGGAGTTGTGGGCGGAGGGAATTGAGTTTCGGGATCATCAGTTGTAAATGGTAGGGATGGATTTCCGGCAAGAAGCGGTGGAGAGGTTGGTCCGAGAGCTTCAGAGACCTCAGTCGTAAATGGTGAAGATGGAGACCATTCCGATGGAGTTTCGGCAGGAAGTGGTGGAGGCGTTGGTCCAAGAGCTTCAGAGACATCAGTCGTAAATGGTGAAGATGGAGTCCATCCCGATGGAGTTTCGGCAGGAAGTGGTGGAGGCATCGGACCAAGAGCTTCAGAGGCCTCGGTCGTAAACGGTGAAGACGGAGACCATTCCGATGGAGTTTCGGCAGGAAGCGGTGGAGGCGTCGGTCCAAGAGCTTCAGAAACATCAGTCGTAAATGGTGAGGATGGTGACCATTCCGATGGAGTTTCGGCAGGAAGCGGTGGAGGCGTCGGTCCAAGAGCATCATGCTGCGTTGTTGTTGCAGCTTCAGAGACAATATCCACAAAATAACATTTCATTTCGTCAATGATTTTCATAAAGTTCTGCGCCCGTTCGGGGCCTCCATCAAGATCGCCAGTTCCACATGGCGGATTATGACAGCCCCTATTGACGATTCCAGACACAGCATTGATGAATGCATCACCCACCATACCGCCATCTACATAACTGTGCAGCTCGTTGATATAATTCCAGCCGCCTTCGTCGTAAGATTGAACTTCATTTATCCAGTAAAAGAATCCGGCAATCCATTTCAACTCCGAGTGCTCTTGACTCGAACAAATCGCCTCAGGATCCTTACAAAAATCAATATCCGGATATCTTGACTCCCGGCCATCATCGGCAGCACGCTTCCCAAGGAAATAGTTTAGCTTTCCAAAATTGCATACTCCAGATGTTTGAATGACTCCGCGGCCCCACCAGCAACAACCCTCGACGTCCGTTCGATTAGCGCCATTCGGATATGGTTCATCATTCACGGCCCCTCCGCCCTGTTGTCCTTCGTACTCATCGCATGTTTTGGGCGGGACCGCCCAGATGTCGTCGCAAACGTAGTTGAAATCCCAATACCCAGTTTGGGGGTAGAGAGATTTGGGACCGCATTTCAGCGGACCCGGTGCGCCCCACCACTTGGCATTCGTCACTGCTGTGATAGTCATTTGGGGGTCGACCTCGCACTCCATGTGCTTTTCCTCCTCGCTGCAATGATAGTCCTGATAGCTTTGACCCAGCTGACCGCATGCATTCGAGAGGGGGTACATCAAATCGTTTCCCACCCTATCCCACGAGTTTTCGTCGCACGCATCATAACGAATCGTCTCCTTCATCGCCTGCGCCAAGAACGCAGCGACGTTGACCAGGCCATACATATGACAGTGGTCGCAATCCCCTCCCATGTACAGTTTGCCACCAGCCACGCCCTCCGAGTGCATGATCTGCATTCCGGTGAAGAATCCGTCGAAGCGATACACGGTCGACGGCACCCACTGCATCAATGGCGTCTCATACAGGAACAGTCGTTCATCGATGGCGGTCTTCATGGCGAGGAACGTCTCCTCGACGGCGGCGGTTCCCGTCTTGCCGACGAGTGAGGTGCCGGAGAGGGAGTAGAATTCACCATCCTCCTGGCCGTGGATCGGTCGTATTCGGGCGACAACGACGACAATGGTGACGGCTACGAAATGGAGGAAGGACGATGGGCGGCGGCGGTGCATGTGCGCCATCATCATTGTGGAAGAAGGGGAAAGTTGGAGCAGATTGTGGAGGGTCCAAAAATCGAAGTGAAACCAAGAAGACGCGAAAAAGATAAGGGAGGCTGTGATATGGCTCTATCGTATCGTACGAAATCTTGTAGGGCCCTGTGTCAAATCTCAATCGTCACAGAGGTACACATGACCAATACATCAGCCTTCTTGGCTAGAATGTATAAAATGCTTACTTTTTTACATAATACAGCCCAGCAAGAGCAGGAGAGAATGGAACACTCTATCATCAAAAATATGGTCTGCAAGATTGAATGGTGTTCCTCATTGAGAAAAATTGCATATTAAATAACAGCAACAACAACAACAACAGCCTATCATAACCATTACCATTGAACTAGAAGCAAAGTTTCAACATGCTTGTCTTTCTTTTCCACCGGCACCTGACTAGAGCAATGGCCTGAGGCCTGAGTCTTGTATAACCCGTTTGAGGTGGAATGTTGTCACTTGGACACAATCAACATAGTGAAGAACATTTGATGCTGTGAAGAATAAATGTTGAGATTGAAATTGTAAATCTGCCATGCCCACTTCACCCGCTTCTTCCGCCTGCGGCACTTCAACTTCATGCTGCCATCTGATTAATGCAAAACTACTGCACACTGCCTCTATCCTGTCAATTCTCTCCTCATCCTCAGGCTCAGGTGATGTAGTGGTGCACCATATATTCACCAGTCCCACATGAAGGTGTTAACCACACCCCCTGCCAGGTTACCTGTACCAAATGTCTACCCAATTGGAAACCTGCCGCTCTTTGCGAGAACTCTCCTGCTGCCGCTGCTGCCCATCATTGCGACACCAATGACAGCTGCCATGAAAAATCATACCTGTCATTGGAACAATGCAGCATGCCATTTTCGGAATTGGAAAGTGATGTCACTCATCATGGCAACAATGCCTCTTGTTATCCTATGAATCACTATCACTATGAACAATACCCCCTGGCATTAGAATTAGAATGATGCTCCTGCCATCAATCTGATCCTGCTAAAAGATTTTGCCTCGCATTTTTCATCCTTGTTAATGTCAATCTTAATGATACACTATAACCCTTGGTCCAGACCCCACCACTGCTGTTGATGCCAGCCAGACATTCCCAACTCTTTGATTTACCTTTTATGATCATTGAAAATGGTTTCATATGCCCATCCACAGCATATGAAGTGGTCCAAACACCATATATGTCCTCATTAATTATGTGCAAAGATAGCTTTGGGTGGGTTTGGGGCTCAACCACTGCATAAAGTATGTTGTAAAGCCCGGCTGTGACCCAGGATTTCAGCCAACGATGGATAATGTTCCTGGTAGCTACTACCTATCTAGCCAGAGTCTCAGTCAAAAAGCAAAAAAAATAGCTAGATACTCTACCTAGGTAAAATCAAGTTTTTGGACAACAATTTTTGCCCCAATTTTTAGCCCCCACATTTGCATTTCTTGGTAAAAGTGAAGACATGTACCCAATCCTCAGACGCTAAGGATTGAGTACATCAACTTTGATATGGAATGTTTTGCGATATTTTTTGAGTTATGATGGCGCAAATTTGGCCATTTTGCCTTGGTTGATATCGACTTTCTACCAGTATGGTAGCTAAAAGCGCACACAACCACAAACACAATACACAAACACACACAACAACCAACATGAGCCGCTGCCACCCTATTCTCCAGGGGCTTTGCCCTCTCTCTCCATGGGTTGATCAGCGGCGCCCCCAACTCATGGCACCGCCATTCCCTATGGTCTCATGCAAGGCGCGCTCCATCTTGTTAGGCAGCGCCGCTGCCGGTTCCCTTGTTTGGGGCACCAATGCAAGCTCCATCGAATAATAGAGAGAGAGGTGGGGCATTGGCCTTAGGTGGCCGCTGTTTGATGATGCAATGCAACAATCAAATGAAAGTCATTGGAAGCGGTAGGTGGGATGTTATAGCAGAGCAGGTGGGGGGAGGGGTGTGTGGGGTGATACAATCCAATCGTTTGGGGCATCGAATTGAGCGACAAAAAATAAATGAAAATGAAATACAACACGGCCTTAGATGGCCGTCAATCAATGAATTTGTACACAACAACCAACCAAAAACAATCGGCCGCAATGGAGGGGACTATGGAGGGGAGGCACAACAAGCAGGAGGCACGGGGAAGCGGGATATTATTGTTTTTGGAGGGGGGGGAGTCAAAGGAGAGGTAGAAAACTATAAATTAATCGTTGCATTTAGAAAATAATTTCTTTCTTGGCCGGTTTATATTATTTACTTAAACCCCGCCACCCCACCCTCGGCCAACCCCTTCTGCAGAGGCTGCCATGCTCCGTCCGATTCAATCAATTGCAAGGCGAGATGGAATCGGATGGAACGTTTTCGATTTATGCCACCCCACGAGAGGTTGCGCAAATCTCACAACTGAAAAGTGCACGTGGACATCGCGACCTTATGTTTAGCCAAGAACAAAAAGCTAACTTTTTCCATCGAATCAACTTGACTTTCAATATTGCCACACCCGAACTTCCACGGGCATTCCTTGATAAGCTCTTCCTTGCCCAGAAGTTCATTCGTAATGAGCACTCCTCACACCGGCGTAGTGACTCAAGTGTCTGCAAAAACAATAGTCCGCTTGTTGATGGATTTGCGGGTCTGCCAGCGGAAAGAAATGAGTATGTGGCTGCCTTTAATGCTTGGGCCATGAATGGCTACTTCAGGTATACCCAGGTGGAGACGAGGATGCAGATGAAGGGATGGTTTCCTCTTTCTCTTTAACATGTCAGAAAGAAGCATCAATGTTGA
>JALLAZ010001671.1:0-21552 GCA_036939755.1 Stephanodiscus triporus | reverse complement strand
GACATACATCCCTTATGATGAAGATGTGAGCTTATTGGAACAGATTGCAGCCGACGTTCAGCAACAAGTCAGATCACACCTTAATATGGCAGTGCCAACTACTTAGAGACTCTACGTAGGAATAGTACATACAAAAAAAACAATTCCAAACATGATTTTGCTGGTTGTTTTGACACAAAACACAACTTTTTTAGCTTCCGCTTACGTGTTTTCATACGAAGACAAATTTGTTCTTTCGACAAATTGACAATGATGTGACTGACACAATGTTGACAACTCTAATGTTCATTATTTAATGGGAAGACATGATGATGTTAATATTCTCTAATACTAAATCAAGTATGCTCTTCAATTTAATGCCTGTGGGCAAAGCACAGATGATAGTCTTTGACGTCTATGATGGGAAAAACCAATTCAATTATTTATACAGGAGTGCCAACTAATATGTCAGTGCAGTTTTTGACTGGTAGAGTAAAAGAGTGTAAGAGAGCCAAGGAATTTACCTATCTACTTTCATGATTCACTAAGTATTTCAATGTCTAGCAAAGAGAGAGTGCTTGTGTGTTGTTGTGTAGGGGAATTTAGACCTGCTGAAATGGACAGATTTTTGTTCATGTTGGCTAAATCTTCAAATAAGCCTGTAATCTTGTAATCCAACATCGGAACTCATATCTGATGAATCTTGAAAAAGATAAGATCGTTAAACAAATCACTCCCAGGAAAAACAAAATCACATACATTTGTGTAGTGCTACAGTTGTACTGTACTACAGATTGTGGCTGGACAAGAAATAATAATCTCCAACAGGAGTTGTCGGGAAAATTGACTCATCACGTCTATGATGTCGTTAATCCTGTGTTTTTTTAATTTAATTTCCCGGGCTCTCTAAAAGGGGTATGGTAGGGCGGCAGGAAAAAGTACGCCAGAAATCGCTGGAATCAAGAATCTGGCATACCTTTTCGAAAGTTAGGACGTGGTACTAGTAATGCACATACGTTAAACATATTATTTCTTGGAAACCCAATTAAAAAACTCACCCCCGTCAGAAGAAACACACTGCGGGAAAATCACGCCCTCAGAACAAACACACCGCGGGCGGGCAATGACACAACGAACACAATCCGGCCAGGGGCGACACAATGATGTCATTCTGAACCCAATAATATTACCAAGATCATGCCACCCACTTCCAATCTAATCCCCGATCATATATTGAACCGCCGCAGGAATGATAATGATATTCCAGCAGCACAGACAGGAGGAGGTGATGACCCAGCAGCAGCAACATTGGCAGCTATTACAACACGTCCTCAGGATGAAGCTGAGTTATTGGAGACGGAGTCGAATACAGTGGCTAGCTTCCCAGACTACCGCAGGAAGGTTACAGAAATGATTAAGTGGTGGAAAGAGCACTACAGTGAAGCTTATGATGTGCTTGTGTTTGAGCTCTCTGATGCTGAAAGGAATGATAAGAGATTGCATTATTTTGGGACAAAGCATGATTTGCGATATGATTTGCTCGAACCAAGATGGGTGCAGATATTTATCAGTGGGGGAAAGAAGTGGAAAGACGAAGCAAGGACTGTTCAATATGCCTTTGATACCCCTAGGAAATATCATGATGCAATTCTCAAATGTGCCGGGGTGTCCAAATACAAACTCCCACTTGATTACAGGCCAAAAATGAAGTCTTACCTGGACAATCTGAAAATAGAGAAGAATAAGGCCAAGAGCAATCGTCAACTGGATGAGAGTGAAGCCGACGCAATTGGTATTGGATTATATGAGCAGATTTGCAAATGGGCAATTGAAGCAGGAACGCTGAGTGGCATCTTTGTCTGGGCTTTTGCCACTACTCAGTGGAATATTATGGGACGAACAATCAATGTGGACCCCATGGGCTTTCACAATCTTCGCAAATCTCAGCACGATAGCATAGTCATTCAGTATGACTCAAACAAAATGGATAAGAAGGGAGAGAGGGTCACTCCAAAAAACTGTTATGGTAATCCAGTGCGGCCAAATATCTGCATTCTCTTAGCGCTTGGCTGTTACATGAGTATTAACCAGAACTTGTTTGGCCGAAAGAGCGATAAGATATTTCAGGGAGAGGGCAAAGGTGGATCAGCATCAAGCACATTCTGCAAAGCTTTACTGAAACTGATTCGAGATGAGGAGCGAGCAAAAATTGTCCTTCAACACTGCCGTCAAGGTCATTTCCATCCACATGGTTTTAGAAAAGGAGCAGGCACACATGTAACAACCAGCACTATGGATCCGCCACCAATACCTTCCGTGTTGATGAGAGGAGAGTGGAGTCTAGGGAAAGTTCTTGAGGTTTATTGGAAATACTCTATGATTGGCGATACATATCTGGGACGATGTCTTGCTGGATTCAATCCAGATGAACCAGGGTTCGGAGTGCTGCCACCTCATTTCAGAGTGGGAACAGAGAACGCCCTTGTCATGGAAGGCATGAGACTTTGCTTTGGTAGGATAATTGATGGCTTCGGCGGTACTGGTATTGAAGGTGTTCTGCTCTTGTTTCTTGCCAGTATCGTTTATCATGCGGATACATTTCTGCTGCCTCACATTGCCAACAACAGGAATCATCCATTCCTAAGCATACCACTACTCAGCCAACCAGAGCTTCTTAAACAATTGTTCGAACTCGTAACACTTGAACCAGCTGGCGATGTCATGCAATGTACTGGAGTACCCCGTTCTGTACACATGATGGATGAGTTGAGAAATGTCTATGGTGCCATCCAAGGCTTTATTTCGGAGATCCATGATCTGAAATCAACATTGCCAGAAATAGTAAAGAATGCTATTGAGGAGAAGGGAACAGAATCTGGCCAAGTGACTGCGACATATGTTATGGACAGATTAAACGAAGCATTTGACGATGCAACTGGCAAGTGGGAGATGACAATAACAACAGCAGTTCAACAGGCAGCATCACGTTGGGGCTTTCATCCCAGTACATGTGCAGGAGAAGAAGTGCAACACTCTCGGGCTGCTGCTGATTCAAGAGTAGCAAGAGGGGCGACCCTCTATAGATCCTACACATACAATGATCCTAATGCAAGAGGGCGACACATTCATCAGACCAATTGGGATGTGCCGGCAGATTTTGACTTCCCGACAGCGGATCTTTATGTTGCATGGACAGCTTGGTTACTGGGTTATCCCACTAACCAATCAAAGAAGGCTGATGGTGTAATTTACCCAGCGCCGGTGAGGCCTCTTCGTCTCTTAAGACATCATGGCCAGTTGCCTGCATTAGTGAAGAAGAAGTTTGACAATGCTTGGCGGCCAATCTTGGAACTTATGGATGCAGAGGTAGCTGTTGCCATTGCAAAGCAACCTGTGGAGAAGATTGACCACGCTTTCATCAGTGCCACCTACGAGCATGCATTGAAGAACATTTGTTTGAGAAATCCAGACATTGCATCTGCTTTGAATGCGAATAGGCAGGCAATATCAACTTGTTGCAAGGCTCTCAAATCAAGCTTGGCGAAGAAGCGCAAGGCATCGCAGATGTAACCCTATTTAATGTTTTCATTATTATCAACAGCCTCATCATAGAGAGCATGAGGAGTGTATCAGAAATTAGAGTGTTATGTTTAAAATACTGGGAGGACGCCCACAAAAGTCGCAGGCGATCTCCCTCAACCCCTCTTTGTCATCCCCCACGAAGCGATTTGCGCAGTCTTCATTATTATTCATGATATGAGCACAGTCCTACACCGCCACTAAAATGCCCCCCCCCTCCATTAATATCAAATCGCTCTGCCATATGTAGTAGAATATCTCAGCACTTCGTCTTTTTTTGACAAAATCAAGAGCAGGCGGCGTATATCAAGATGTGATGAGGGCGCTTATCGAGCCAGAATGCACGCGGACAGGTAAGCGGCAGCGCTAGCGGCCATCCCCGGCGATGCAAGAATTGTTGCCATATCACCTATCGAATCGCTCTGCCACAAAGTACTCAATCTCAGCACTTTTTCGCTCGTTTTTGACCGAGCCAAGCGCAGCGGTTGTCGACATAGATGTGTCGAAGTAGTCTATCGAAGCGGAACGCTTGCGTACAGGTAATTGGCGGCGCTAAAGACCATCAACGGCGACGTCGATGGATTCATTGTGGTGTGGCCCGCCCTCTCTCTCTCTCTCTTTTTTTATTTTTTTGGTCGGGCTCACGAGACAGTCACAAGACATTCACGTGACAAAACAGTGGTACGCCAGTAACTCGTGAACTGGCGTACTTTTTCCTGTAGCAGTAGAGACCTATCGTACAAGATACTTGGTAATGAAAGATACTGTACCATAGGTTAGTGGGAACCAGTAAAAAAATAGATACCAGGAACCACCAGAAAGCATCCAAAAAAAGAGACGTAGAACTCAACCGCAGTGCATATTCAACCCCCCCCCCAAAAACACTCTAACAATTGAAAGATATCGTAGAACCATAATATTTTTTTCAGACCTCAACTCACTCAGGCAAGGCAAACCAAACAACAACGTCAACCATGGGATTATTCAACAGCCTCAAGCAGCAAGCCTTCGACATGGCCAAGGAGCATGCCATGAAGCAAATCGAGCAGAAGTTCGGCTCGGCGGCCGCTGGCATGATTTCCGGAGGAGGAGGCGGCGGCGGAGGGGGCGGCAGCAACCACAAAGTCACCCAGACCGAATACGAGGCCAACAAGCCCCAGGAGCTTCGCAAGGACATCCGCATGCTCAGTGGATGTCAGGACCATCAAACGTCCGCGGACGTCTCCAACGTTTCGTCGTTCCAGCTTCCCGACCCGTGTGGTGCGTTTTTATTTCGCGTAATGGATGTATGAGCTTCAAATGCCGGGTTGTATTTCTTCCTCGCTTATTATTATGTGCAACCTTTACTCGCGTCGCACCCCGCAAGGACGCGCTGGAGGAGCATTGACTTCAACTCTGCTCAAAGTTCTTTACGCCGATGAGAAGTCGAGTAACGAGGATTTAAGGTGAGAAGTGTGTATGCCTCTTCATATTAGACATGCGTGACCTACTTCACCATGAAAATGGCTGCCGTCTTACATCATACTCTACGTGTTATGGTTGCGGCTTTAATTATCAGCTTTACGGAAGTGTTGGAGAAGGTGAGGGAATTTCTTCAAGAAAGCGGGTACGAGCAGATCCCTCAGTTAAGCAGTATGAACCCGATCGACGTGAAAACAACGTTCGACTTGGTCCCTCATACTAAACGCGGCACCAAGAGGGCCGTGATGATTGGGATCAATTACGTTGGTAAGATCTTGTCATGCTCTTGGCTGACTGGCAGGTCGTGGTCTAGTCCTATAAGCTACCTTTATTTAAACTTTCTCTTATTATCATCGACTCTTCTTCCTTCATTTGCCAAGGCGATAACCCGGGAGAATTGAGCGGATGCTGGAATGATGTAGGTGAGTTAGACCACAGCCGTCCATAACACAAATTTTTATTTTGTTTTGGCGGCTTAACTTTTATTGAAACTTATCACAGGCAACATGAAGAACTACATCATGGACGTTCATGGTTTCGAAGGTGAGTTGAAGGCACCCATAGCACTAAAATTATATTTCACTCGGGTCACTCAAACTTTATTGCAACGAAGAGGAAAACATCGTTGTGTTATTGGATGATGGCAATCACACCGAACCCACCTATGAGAACATCATCAATGCATACAAGACCATTGTTTCCCAGTCAGAGGATGGTGATTGCATCTTCTTGCACTACTCTGGTGAGTTAGAATTTTATGTGTCATATTTTTTGGTTGCTTGTGAACTGTATTGAAACTTAGACTCCGAAACGTAATATACCAACAGGACATGGCACCAAGATTCGCGATGATGATGGTGGCGAAGAAGGTGATGGATACGACGAGGCATTGTGCCCGAGAGACTTCCAGTCGGCCGGGATGATCCGCGATGATGACCTCTTCGATATTCTGGTGAAGCCATTGGCCGATGGGGTGCATATGTTCAGGTACGTATGAGAGATTGCGTTTTTTTTACGGAGACTATGTTGCTCTTTATTTTGGGTTGGCTTTCTGTCAAGACACCTGATTTCAGATGATGATGCTGACTCTTTTTCCCACTCATATCACATGGTCAGCTTGATGGACTGCTGCCATTCGGGTACGTAATGAGAGATGTCCTTTTTTATCGAAGAATATTATTGGTTTTTTGGCGTGTCGCCTATTCTCATATGAGATGATAATCTTCTCTACCCCCCCCCTTCACCCCCCTGATAGGATCGATCATGGATCTCCCCTACTCATTCAAAGGGGATGGCAACGAAACTGAAATGCACCTCAACCCTGGAGTAAACATTGAAATGTTTATTCAGCAAAACTCTGGTAAGCTCTTTGAGTTTATGCAGCAGCAGTTGATGGGAAATTAGGGTGGATTTCAGCCTCGCGTGGTGCAGCGTAAACAACCAAGTTCATTCGAATGGAATCAAAATTTTATGTGTGAATTGTATGAAACAAATTTGGTAAAATAGTATTAAGTTGGGATTTCTTAATCCGCTATGTATTCAACACTTTGTTCTTTACCCAAGATCGCTGTCAGATGTGAGTTTGACGGGTATTTTGTGCGTGACTATCCTTTTTCTACACCTACCCGAGATAGTTGCCAGCTACCAACTGGATAAACCTTGCAAAGCCTACCAAGCCTTCGCCAACAGCCACTATACTCGAGGTAATGGTGTGAAAACTCTTCCACCTGTTCATTCTACGGCCTAGTTGTTCAACAGGTTGCAGAATTCACGGTCCGCCTTGGTTGAGCAACGCCATCTAGCGGTGATGTTAAGATAATGGCAGACGGACTTATTGCAATTGAATGTGAGCAACGCAATCCAGCCGTGACTTTAAGATAACGGCAAACGGACTCATTGCAATCGTAGAGCGGTGCTTGACTGACTTTGAACAGATAGCACAGCTGTCCCGATCCACTCAAGATCTTCCTCGAGGATACCACCACGTAAGCGCTTAGCTGCTCTTCCTGAGCACGAGTGCGTCTTTTTCATCATTCTACGTTTATTATCTAGCTATCATTTGTCTTGATTTTTCATATCCTCAGCAGCCATCCTAAAGTTGTGATCTTCAAGATTACGCCTTGTGATGCCGCCATTGTTTTCCGGTCTAAAGCGCTTCCGCAAAGGGACGGAGTTGCAATGCATCACCGACTGCTGATCTGGCTCGATGTCGTCCTCATCCTCTTCTGAGTAGGAGGAGGTGGTGTTGCTTGAGGTACTCCCGTCATTCCTTGTCTCGTCACTTGCTTGGAGGTTCTCAGTGGAAGAGGAGGTGGAGCCGTCGATCGTGGTACATCCTGACCCAGAAGATACGGTAGTGGCGTGCTCAAAGGGGAGCAATGCAACAATGCCGCTGCCGATCCTTGTGTCTTTCTGCTTTTGCTTCTTCGCGACAGCGCCAGCCTCGACAATACCTGGGCTGCTATTAGTGAGTGACACGGAAGCTTTCGCACTCGTTGAGCTGGTTTCTCCTCCTGGACAAACAGTCTGCATGCCCACTTTACGGCACTGCTCAGCTTGTTCCCTCTTTACCTCCTGTTCAAGAGCTTCAGCATGACGCTGCTTCAATTTATCCAAAAAATCTGTCATGTCATTTCCAGTGATGGCACCTTGACGTGGCCTTGGCGCATTGGGCAGGGTGCCGACGTGGGACGCAATGTTGAATTCTCCGACCGTGCTGCTTTTTCTGTCCCAACCCTGCACTTGTGTGGTTGATGGTGCCGGGATAGAAGTCGAACTGGTCAAGGGAACACTATTGGTGGATACTCCTCCCAAAACATCCCTGCCATATTGGTTGAGGAGAGGAGCCACTGTTGCCTGTGCCAAAGGGAGGACATGCTGAAGTCCAGCAGCATTCACAGCAGGCAACGTCCCTGCTGGATGGACAGGATGAACCTGACGAGCGGCGGCAAGCTGGAATTGAGCAAGTATGGCCGCAGCGTCTGCCTCGGCCCAAGGCATCTGCGCTTGTTGTGGAGGAGTAGAAGAAACGGTTTGAGCGGGCGCAGTAGCAGCGGACATTGACGCAACGAGAATTTGCAGTTGGATCTGCTTCAGCGTAGACGGTGACAGGGTAGCCAAGGCTTGCAGTTGCATAGTAATTTGCAGCAGAAGTGTTTGAACCAGCTGCTCGTTGCTCGTTGTCAGGCTGACCGTGTGAGAACATCGAGATGAAAAATAGGATGGGATGTTAAGAGGAAATGGATAGCACTGATGCATAAATTTCAGACGACTCACCTTGCGTTGTTGACACCTATTTGATTCATGCCTTGAAACATTATAGGCCAATTCACTGCGGACGCTGTTGCCGCCTGTTGTACAGCCGGCTGGGGATTATTATCAAGATGTGGGTTGATTTGTTGCTGGACGACCGCATGGGCCGGTGGTGCTGCCACTGGAGCTGTCACCAATATGGGGGCTATGTTTGGAGCAACGGTTGCGGCAGAAAAATTGGAATTGCCCGCAACCGTTGCAAGATACGATAACGCTGCGGTCGGAATGGTTGCTTCATGCGACATGGCAGTTGCGTTGGTTAATGAAGTCGTGTGGGGATGTACTGCATCGGGTGCACTAACTTGATGGATGAAACTCGATGCTTCTTTGTTTGACGCGTTTGAGTGCACACAATTTTGGGCGGTGTCGCCCGGAAGAGGATATGAAAATGTTTCTGTAGAAGATAAATCCTGTGTCTCGGAGTTTGATATTTCTGGACCGCCATCATCTGGAGGGAGCGGCACGCCCACGCCTTGTGCCAACCGGGTGTGAAATCGACGATCCAGCCTGGCAATTTCCACCCTTGCCATTTCAATATCTTGTGGCGAAAATGTCGGCCGTTCTGACAGCTTCGAGATCTTGCTACCAAGGCAGGACGCCCCGGCATATTTCTTGGTGATCCGCATTGGATCGCAGTGCAGTTTCTCGGCCAAAGACGCTCTAAGCGTCTTGCCCTCTGGTAGGGTCAGTAAGCCAGAGCTGAAGTAGTGTATGAACCTCGTGGCATATTCTTCTTCTTCCGCCTACATTGGATATGCGTCATGCAATTCGATAAAGTTAACTATGACATGTCCATACATGGCAAGTTTGGCTGAGACAACGCGTCAACGCGAACCATTTACTCACCGTCCATTTTCCTTTGCGCAGTCCCGTCCTCTTGCTAAATCCTGCGCTACCGCTGCCAGAACTGCCACTCGATCTACTTTCAGATTCATCATCTTCACTATTCACATCGCTATTGGACTTGATACTGCATGGTTTCTCTCCACCATTTCCAACCGGCGATGAATTAGATGACTGGTCGCCATCATGATGGTATCGCTCACGAAGCTGCTGGTCGTTGCTCGCCGTTGAGGCAAGAACTTGGAGGGCATCATTATTACATGCCCCAGACGATGAGACAGCAGCCCCGTGCGCTCTAGGGTATTGCATGACTTTCGGTTTTTATTCGGATTATTGCCTTTGAATTACTCTATGTGAAGCGATTCGTCTTCCTTTCACCATGAAGAGACCACAACATGGTAAAAAAGTGATGGGCCTTCCTTGTGGTGGTGATTGCGGCCACTTCTTTTTCTCCATCTGCTGCGCGGGTTTTTGCACACACGCAAGGATGACGTTACTTAACAAAGATTAACTGGATGAAGCTGTGACAGCATTCCTTGTTTTCTTAGGACACTTCTACTATTAGCAAATTTCTGGCGTCATTAGTTTGATCGCCACATCACATCATCTGTCTCCCCACGGGGAAAAGCCGACTTCTCTCGAAAAAAAGGGGTTGACTATTTTATGCACAACCGACGAATTTGTACCATCTCTTTTTCCGGGGGGTTGCGGGAAAGCTGCCGATTCAAAAAAAATGGGGTGATTGTTTTGGACAGATTTCAGTTGAGATTTTTTTTACACACGTACGTGTGTTAACTTTGCTCACACTTGCTCAAGTGGTGTAACTTTGCGCAAGTGTGAGCAAGTGTGAGCAAGTGTGAGCAAGTGTGAGAATTTACACCAATATGATGGCAGTGTGTTAAGTACACATGAAAGCAAGTCCCCTCCCCCCCAAGAGGAATAGGAATGGGACTGCCTGGACGATCAAATCCTATCCCCCCTCGTCCTCCTGGCTGTGTACGACGACGTCTCCTCCCCTTCAACTGACGACGACGCCCGTCGGTCTCCTCCGGCTCGACGACAGCGAGGAGGCGACGCGCCCCCTGGGCAACATTGTCCCCGAGCCGGGCGTGTATCGCTTCCCGACGGCTCGGCGGTACACGTCGTGATCGACAAGTACGGTGAGCGCTTCGCGGGCTGCTACCACGAAAAGAAGATGGTCGTCATCTCACGGCGGTAGACGATGCCGAGTGCTCTCACAAATGAGAGGTGAGAGGCGTAGGCCCACTGAAGGCAGCAGCGTGATGACATGACACACAACAACCATCCGTACAATTGGCTGGGGCGCCGGGAATGCAACAACCAACCTACAACAGGGGTGCAACGAGAGGTGGAGGCCTAGCCACGACAACCAATCGAGTTAGATGGGCGCGACGAAGGGGGAAGGCGTGATGAATGGCGGACAGGGGCGCTGGGCGGAGGCGACGAGAGGGAGAGGCTGAGGCGCTAGGAAATGCGACAACCAACCGAACGAAGGCGCGATGTGAAGTAGAGGTGTGACGAGAGGTGGAGGCGCGGTAAGAGGTCCACCCAACCAACCGAACGACAGGGGCGTGATGAAGGGGGGAGGCGTGATGAATGACGGAATGAAGCGCTGGGCGGAGGCACGACGAAAGGGAGCGGCCGAGGCGCTGGGAAATGCAATAGATTTGCTTATACAATTAGGATTGGAAACTTTCAATTCTCAACTCGGCTCCAGCCAAAACTGAGACCATCAAGCAATGCAATCCTTTCGGCGGAAAGCTTGCCATTCGTCTTTGATCGTCTCTGGTTGTTCACCCACTGGCCAAGGCAGCAGGCCCGATGCACATTGCAATGGCCGTTGAGTGCGTGAAACTCCACCAATTCTTCATAGTGCCGGTTCCACTTTTTTTCATGTAAGCTCCGTGGGAAGTTGACATGATTGAGCACCTTGATCCTATCCTCGGATAGCTGACTAGCCTTCAACTGCGATCTAATCTTTGTCACCCATTTCTTCAACTCGGGGTCGGCCTCAGACCAGACGATGATTTCTTTGCCAACATTACTTGCAATGAAGAGAAGATACTTAAAGAGGCCGGCATTGAAGTCATCATCGTCACTCTTGTTTACAATGCCCGAGGAGAGGGCGAACGCATTCATTTGCTGTGTGATGTCGTCCATGGTGAAGACTATGGTGGGAATGCCACTTTGGACTGGAATGAAAAGCAAAATGATTTCTTCTTTTGTCGGATTCTATCAACACGACTCCGGACCTTCAGAGTCATCACTCAACTTTTACTCACGCTGTCAGATTTTGTCAAATCAACCCGGACCTTCAGATATCATCACTCAGTTTTACTCATTCCATTATTCTTACTCGCCAGAAGAGCACAAGAATCAGCACAATCATGTTCGCAATTGCCCCTAACATCATCATCAATGCAGCAAAAAGCATGGTAAACCTTCCTCAAATAAGAAACGATACTTTTGAGCGACGATGGAAGTCAGCGTTTGGTGCATCACCTGAAGTTTGCTGCTTGCTCTGGAACAAAATCAATCCATACAAGACTATGCCAACAGGCGTTGACCCAAAGCATTTGCTGTGGGCGCTATACTTCTTAACAGTTTATGACACTGAGCACAACAGTGCTCACAGCCTGGGTAAGGTGGATGAAAAAACATATCGGAAATGGTCCGAGCTTTTCGTGGATGCGATATCTTATCTTGAATGCGAAGTGGTAAGTACTCATCCCGACAATGCTATCCCCCACTGTGAATATTGCACCCTCGCCAACTAGTCTCTGGTATTGTTTATTCTCATAGATTGTATGGGACAATCGATTTCTGGGCGATAGTGGCAACAAAGCATTGGTAACGCTTGATGGCACAGACATGCCTGTTCAAATGAAATTCTCCGAAAAGTTCATGTCCCATAAGTTCAAGGGCAATGGACTCAAGTACGAAGTTGGTGTGTGCATTGCAACTGGTCGAATCGTGTGGATTCATGGACCATCTCGAGCAGGCATGAATGATATTACACTCGCTCGACAGGCGTTTGTCTCATTTCTAAATGATAATGAGATGGCCGTTGCAGACTCTGGTTACAGAGGCGAAATGCATCACATAAAAACTCCTGACTTGATGCATTTTCGCTCGGGAGAGGAGTATTATGATGCAGCAGTTGCACGAGCTCGTCACGAGACTGTCAACTCACGTTTCAAAAACAAACAGGTTCTGGTGAAGCGTTTCCGCCATTCTCTTGCATTTCATTCATCTTGCTTCCGTGCAGTTGCTGTCATCACAGAGCTCAACATTGAAGCAGGAGAATCTCTATTTTCTGTTCAATATATTGACGAGGGAAAAAGAAGAACTATTTGCACTTAGTGTTTGTCCAATGTCATGTGAAAAGTGTTATTCTACTAGAATTCTAATGTCGTAATGGAAAAGTTACCACCAGCAGCAAAGCTGCTTGTCGTGCAGCAGCTTTTTAGGATAAGAAATCAAACGCACCGGCAGGCAAACCGCTGTACTCAGCTCTCCTTTGGTTTTGAAGGAGTGATGAGAGCCAAGCCAGTACTGGATGCCTTTGGAAAGTGGATCCCGCCCCCTTTGAGCAAGTCAACACACAGATCATACAATTCATAAGTCTTGTTCACCTTGGCGTCCAGCTTGATGAGTACCGATTTCAATTTTGTCTCCTGTTCAAAAAGCTGATCTTGAATCCATTGTTCTGCAACGAGATAGTGAGTATTTTGAACAACATAAATGGGGTATTGAGTATAAAACTGGCATGGTAAACTTGCCTTGCTTACTTTTGAATTCACGGAGATCCTTCTCTGCAAAGCATGTATTCAACTGAGCTTGTATACTGGAATAGTTCTCATGCATATTTTTCAGTTCCAACACCAATGGACTGAGATTGGTACCATTAGTACCAAGAGAGTGTATGGTGTTTTGGACACGCACAAATGCCTCCTTGTTGATCTTGTTGATGTTCTGGATAGATTCTTCAAGTCCTGATATTTTTGCGCGAAAGTAGGGGTTACTCTCATACAATTCTTGACTAATTCCTTCAGGCTTTTCAAGGAGGCATCGGAGCAGAAGGTGTTGAACTTCACTTGATCTACTTCATCAGCGTGACTTGCAAAGGTGAGCTTGATTTGATTTAGGTCTTCTTTGCAAACAACAACTCTCCCTTCGAGTTGATTCACCCTGTCCCTCAGATTTGCTTGCTCATGACTCAACGTCTCGACAGACTCAAGACTAGCCTTCAATGAGTCCATGCTAAATGTTGACAACGATCTATCGGCAGCTCGATTGATGTGAGACGTCGTGCTTTGCACGTCAGCAGAAAAACTGATAGAAGAGGTGGGACAGCGGCTGCCTGCTGCTGCATTGTCGACCGGTCTACTATTGACTTGCCCCTCTGCCCTCCTGTTTGGCGACAGAGACAAAATACTGCGGGGGATCTCACTTGCATCAATTTTGGTGTCTCCTGAAGTGCTGCCAGAAAGCTCAATGTGGAGCAGACTGACTGGGAAGGACCCGGACTGATTCTGTGAGTAATGTAGAAGCTGACATGGAACAAATGCGTCATTAATATGGAAGAGAACGAGAAGGGGGATGACAAGAACAACAGCTCTTACCGCAGGCATTGGTGCTTTCTCCAATCTTGCCCCCGCATCTCTACTCTCATACAACCCCTCGATGGCACTGATAGAACGGCATTTTACCGGTAGTTTGATCTTCATGATCACATGTGGTAAATCAGACTTTCTCACATCAGCTGCCTTCATAATTGCCGCAACGGCAGGGTGCAACGTTCCTGTTTCCAAATTTCTGTAGGGCTTGTTGTTCTCCCCACCAAAGTCAGAAATCATCTCCCAAAGAATTTCCCTGTCGAAAACTGCTGGAGGCGGCTTAAACTTTAGAGTTAAGGTTGAACCATTGGCACTCAGTGTGCAAAAGCTTGAACGATCCTGGTCGGAGAGTTTCCAACCAGAGGGAGCATGGATGATAACATGGCATTTTTCCGTTGAACGGATATTGCCGGATTGGCTGCTGGTTGTAGAGCTTGTAATAAACTGAGCTTGAACATAGTTGAAAGGCGCCTCATTGCCTTGGCCATCATAAAGATTGTCCGCATCCTCGGCAGGCTTGGCTACATAGTTAGGGAGGTTAGGAACATCATCGCCGTCCTCGTCACCTTCGTCGTCCTTGCCATCCTCGCCCTCCTGCTCATGAGTTGCGTTGATGTGGTCAGTCGTCCTTGGGGGATTTGAGCCATTTGCTGGGTTGTGGGCTCCATCAAACCACCTCTGTGCGGCGTTTTTCAGGTTTGTTCTCCAGCATTGAAGATTAATCGCGCTGAACAAAGCAACGTCTTCTGCACGTGCGATGTCATACCACTGTTTCACCGGATCAGAGGAGTTCCTGGTTGCATTCGGCACATCCAACACAGGGTCACCATTAGAATCTGTGCCGACAATGCACCATTTCCCCTCTTCATTTTCATTGGCTGTAAATTTGTCAAAGCAGAATTTGACGTGCGCATTGAGCCATTTCTTTTTACCTCCCATCGTTAGAATAATCGGGGTGTTGTATTTAGTAGACTGGTGCTTTGTATTGGCTGGAGCAGCTTGTGTTGTGGCTGTTTATCCTCGTCAAGTGGACTGTGGGAGTGCCTGAGTTTCGATGATCCTCCTCTCCGCACAGCTTTGTGGTCATTTTCATGGGACAATGGCCCCGGTATCCATCATGACCACGTAGGAATACGTATTGCATTGATTCAAATCGAATAGATACCAGATCTAGTGGGTCAACGTATGTAAGATTTCACAAATGGAATTAGTACTAAGGACTTTTTTGAGAAAACATCCCCAGCTTTTCACAAATAAACGGTCTCTGGTATCCACGCCAGCAACCTCCACAGAGCTGTTTCAAGCATGGCTCCAGCAACTTACTCTACCCGAACATAGCAATAGGCATAATCATTGCATCCTCATCCCCACCACCCTTCCGATATCTCTCCGACCCATCCCGGTTGATGACCTGGCCCAGCGATTGGACAGATCGAAAACGTCTCGGGGAATTGATAAAGATTGTTTTCATCAAACAATTAATCAATCCAAACGATTACGACAAAGAGCACATTATCACTCTCAAACAGTCAATCAGCCAATTCTCAGCAGTGGACGACGACTTGTTCTTCACGGCGTTCAGGCGTTCTTCAAGTGAATACCTCTTATCGAAGGATCTGGACGCAGTCGAATCGCGCTGTACCATTCGTCAAGGTCCACGAGCCAATCAAGCATCTGCTCCTGCTCCTCTGGCTACTAAGAAAGAGTCTACTCCTGCTCTGCCGCAAATTGTGTCATCACACAGAAAACAAGCCAACAAGCCAAACACCACAATGTCATCATCATCTTTTCATGTTTGTCTCCCCCATGTTGTGTCGAACTGGATTGACGAAAAACAAAATGGCCGCGTCCATGTTGTTATTGGCATGCCATCAGGAACACATCTCCTGAAACACACGGAGATCATTAGCACTGATTCCGGGCCATGTCTTAGTGTTATTTGGGAATGGCCACAGATCATGCTTGATCCCACCAAAGTTTTTTCGCATTCCCGCTTCAAAAGGACAATTCAGACAAGTCATCCTAAGGTCATCGCATTTGTAGGAGAGACAGACAAGATTCGGGCAGTGGCCGACAAGATTGCAGATGGACTTTGTACTTCTAAAATGATTGTCAAGCTCCCTCCTGGTGAATACCAGTATACACCAGTCGACATTAGTGGTCACCCCTCTGTCAACCTTTTTTCGTCCGAAAGCAACACTGGCGGCATGTTCACAACAATTTTTTGTCTGTTTGATTTGATGGTGAAGGTTTCGGATGACGGAAAGAGGTTCAGCACAAAGGCTAGCCTTGTCGATGACGACGAGTGTGACTAGACTGTCTGCTTCTTTGTTTTTGACAAGAGAAAACTTCCTCGTGAATCAGTGTGCATTTATTTGTTTAGACTTATATATAACTAGCATTTATTTGTTTAGACTTATATAACTATCTGTTTTCATCAACCTCGACGAACATAACGCACATGATATCGATCCTCGCTCCCTCCGCCGCCGTTCTGTTGGACTAACATGGAGAATATGGCGGGTAGGACGATCGATGTCCGCGATGCGCACTGTGACCCTCAGCAGCGCAAACGGCGCATTCCCTCCCGATCATCATCGACGGTTGGTCGTCTCGTCTGAGCATCAATGTCGACGTTTCCGTCGCCGCCGCCGCGCATCCCCTCGACGACGCTGCCACAGGCCTCCCATAGCCGCTCCAACAGCAGTCGGTCCGACGACAGTGGACAAATCGGCCCTCCCGGGCACCAAATCGAGTATCCAAGTCTGTTTCGGCCGTCGTCCTCGTGTTCGAAGCAAAGGCGACACCGCCCTCCACAGGAACATCAGGGACGACGCCGCCCCCTCAAGGCACGCGTTTACGGCGCTCCCGCGTATCATTCCGTAGGATGCACGACGTCCGTCGTCGTCCCCGCTTCATTCGTCGCCATTGTCCGCCGCCCTGCATAATGTCACGTTGTGCGTGCGGAACGGCGGCGGAAAGTTGCGTTATCTCGTCAAAGTCGGACGGACGAGGGCCAAGTTTTGGTCCGGCCATGACACCCCCCGATGATGATGACGATGGCTATGATGAGTATCCGTCGGGCGCGGCATTTTCGAGGTCGCTTCCCCGCGCTGCTGTACCACCCCCGCTCGTGTATCCGCCTGACGTTGGACGCTGCGCTTGACCGTGTACGATATGAAAGAATCCAACGTGCCGAGCTTTTTCAGACACGTCGAGGGCATCGAAGGGCTCGCGGATTCGATGTTGCCGTCGGCGTCGAGGGATTTGGCGTCCCTGGGGGAGTCGAATCCAGATTTCGTCATCACCAGCCTGCCCACCTGCGAAGCGAGCGAGGCCGTCGTCGGTTCCATCGTCCGTAGTCTCCCCAGCGTCGATGGGTGCACCTTTGTCAATACATCTACCATCAGCCCAAATAAATCCAAGAAACGGCATCATCTTGTTTCATCTGTCTCTGCACGTCACGAATATGTCGCTGCTCCCGTCTCCGGCGGCGTCGGGGGAGCGACCGACGCCACCCTAACGTTCATGGTCGAATGTTCGTCTCCCGAGACCTTCTCGAGCGTGCAACCCCTGCTGCGATGGATGGGAAAGAAGACGATACCCTGCGGCGGGCCGGGGTCGGGATCGGCCATCAAACTATGCAACAATGCCGCGCTGGCCGCGCAGATGCTCGGGATATGCGAGGCCATGAACCTCAGTGAGGCGCTGGGGGTCTACCCGACGGTGCTGGCCGGGGTTATGAACATGAGCACCATGAAATGCTGGAGCGGGGAGGTCAATAATCCCCACCCCGCCGCGGCAAGGCACATTGGGAGCGGGGCAAGCGCAAATAAGTACATGGGCGTCTTTGCGTCGACTTTGATGCTAAAGGATCTGCTGCACCGGCGATTTTAAGACAGCCATCTGGCTTGGTGAGATAGATTACGACAGGCATCCCAAAAAATTGTTGGTAATATATTACAAATTATAAGACAGCCATCTGGCTTGGTGAGATAATTTAAGATGGGGGGGACTCGCATTCCTAACGAAGAAGTCGTTCAGCCCGGCAAATTGGTCGAATCAGAAGCAGGTGTGGGAGGCCCGGCAGAAGGACGGGATCGAGAAGCGTCGGGTCGCCGAGCAAGACGCCCAGTTACAACGGGAGAGGGAGGAGGAGGAATTGGCCCGGGCTGTGGGCGGGGAGGAGGGTGGCAAGAGGAAGGCACTGTCATTCATGTATGACGCCAGGAGGGTCCCGGGGCTGGAGAGGAAACAGGGGGGTGGCGACGACGGCGGCTTCGTGGACGGCGAGGGATGACGGCATGCCAGGGAGGAGGAAGAGGAGGAGGAGGAGGCGGGACGGCGTCAACGGCGGGATGGAGGGGAGCTGTCGCTCTACGAACGACAGCCGGGGGACGACGACGCCGCCGCGGCCTTTCGAGAGATGCTCACGAAGGGGACGATGGCCGACGAATTTCCGTCGTTGTCGTCGTCGTCGTCGTTGTCGTCGTCGTCGTCCTCCCCCGCTTGAGAATGGACATTCGCGAGAAGGTACGATACGATCGATGGACGGAGGAATTGCTCACACTTGCTCACACTTGCTCACACTTGCTCACCCGTGTGCTGACTGGCTACCAGCGCACTATTACCATATAGTCGTCGCCAACCCTCCCGGTAACGGGAGCCAACAGATTGCTCCCACTTTCCGCCCGACCGGGCGTCGAGTGGAGTCGGACCAACGTCCCGGGTTAGTGGCCGGGGCGTAGGGTAGGGGCCGAGTTGTGGAATTTTTTCCGTTTTTACGTACGTACTACGGCGGAAATCCCATGGCGACGACAGCCTCCCACCCGCCATCACGAGCGGATGGTCGTGGGTCTATCGCGGTTGCGTCGTATAACATCCGCAGTGGTCGTAATGGAGGACTAGAGTCCGCTCTGCGAGCGATGGAAGCAATGGACGTTGACCTTGGGGTCCTTCTGGAAACCAAGCTCACCGGTGGGATATACACTCGTTCGTCGAGCGGATATTCCGTCGTCGCGTCCGACGCCGCCAGCGCGCATCAGGGTGGGATTGCCCTCTTCTGGCGACCCGACAAATCTTACGAGGTCGAGGACTGGCGTGTCCGCGGCCCCAACGTACTATCCTTTGTGTTAGTAACGGGGGGGCAACGTTTCTATGCCGTGGGATGTTACATTCCACCGAACGACCTCAGCACGTTACCACATGTCGTTCAAGCCTGGAACGAGTGCCCCGCGGGGCACACCCCCGTCCTACTCGGGGATTTGAACATTAACCTGCGCGCCCCACGGGACGACAGGGATGAACAGATCGCTGAGGAGGTCGAGGACGTGATGGGCCTAAGCGACCTCTCCAAACACTTCCTACAGAGATCCCGCGGGTTGACGCGGGGGAGATGGACGTGGAGGATGAGAAGAGGCGGGAGATGGATAACCTCCCAATGTGACTACTTCCTTGCTCGGCGCGCCGACCGTAGGAAATTTCGGGGCGTTCGTCTGCGCACCCCGTTCCATCACGACTCTGATCATCGTGCTATTATCACCGGAATTCGCGTGGGGAGCGCGACGAAGATGGCGGCCTACCGACGGCGGATGGCCAGATTCCCCGTTCAGCTTCCCCGTGGCCCTCAAACGGAGCTCTGCTCCCTCTTTGAGGAGCTTCGACTCGACGTCGTAGCGCCACCCAAGCGAACTCAACCACGTAACTCATGGATCTCGGCCCCCACCTGGGCACACATCGATAGAAGGGCGGCGCTACGACGACAGGGGAAGTTATCGCAGCGGACGTCCCGTCTCATTGGACGGCAAATCAAAGCGGGGCTGTCGGGCGACCGACGGCAGCGTGCTGCGAATGTCGGAGAGAATATCGAGATGCACCTGGCGGCCGGTGATACAAAGGAGGCGTGGCGATGTTTAAAGGGGTGGTATCGCGCTGCATCCGAGCGAGCCCCCACAGCAAGCCATGCATCGCTGGCTGCCCAGACTGCCGAACGCGTCGCATTGTACGGACGGGTCCCCCCCCCGGGGGACCCCCTCCCCATCCATGTGGACAAAGTCGACATTCCGGACGGCGTCCCTAGCGAGCAGGAACTGCGGGAGGTCGTTAGGGGACTTCGAAACGGCCGCGCCGCTGGCGCGTCCGGCCTGCAGGCAGAACACATAAAGGTGTGGCTGACTGATATGGTTCGCGAAGAAGAGGAGCCTAGTCCCGTGGGGGAGGGCCCTCGGGAGGAGGGCGGGAGTGATACGGGTCCAGGTAGGAAATGGCGCATCTTCGTCAAGTTGATGCAGGCCGTTTGGGAGCAGGGGAGCGTACCCGAGCAGATGAAATGGGAAATTATCGTTCTCCTTCCTAAAGGAGGCGGTGATTATCGTGGTATTGGTCTCCTCGAACCTTTTTGGAAGGTCATCGAGAAAGTTATGGTGGCTCGGCTTTCGTCGGTCAGGTTCCATGACGGACTCCATGGCGGACTTCCGGGGAGGGGAACGGGGACCGCCACGATCGAAGCCAAACTCCACCAGAGTTTGGCTTGGCGCGATCAATGCCCACTTTACCAGATCTACATAGATCTGAAGAAGGCATACGACGCGCTTGATCGGGAGCGAACGCTCGAGATTTTGGCGGCTTATGGAGTTGGGCCAAAGCTGCTCGCCCTCCAGAAACACTTCTGGGAGACGGCTGTTTTGGTATGCCGAGCCGGGGGTAATTATGGGGAGCCGTTTGGCGCCGGACGCGGCGTCACCCAAGGGGGTCCCCTCTCGTCTCTTATGTTTAACGTGTGTGTCGATGCCGTAGTCAGGGAGTGGCTCCACCAAACGCTTGGTGAAGAAGCCGCCCATGATGGGCTTGGGGATCGTGCAGCTGAAATACTGGTGGCATTTTACGTCGACGATGGGCTCATTGCCTCTTGGGACCCAGTTTGGTTGCAGGAATCTTTTGACGTGCTCATCGGACTATTTGAACGGATCGGTCTGTTCACGAACGCTGCCAAGACGAAGGCGATGGTATGCGTTCCAGGGCAGATAAGAGAGGGCAAGACGGAAGAGGAGTATGCTGCCTACTATAAGTCACAGACGGAGCCACTTGACGGAAAGCATCGTCGAGTTGAGCGTGAGTTTTGCATCCTATCGTGGTCATTTGGAGATGCAGCATGACGTCTTTTGGTCCTTTGTCCTCTCGCGGGATATTGTGATTGAGCCTCCTGCTGTTGTGTATCGTGCAATCGAATTGCCGAGCATGGATAAGTACCTCTGTCCGGTACCTAGCTGTGCTGGTGAGACGAGCACCAAGTGGGCTCTGAGACGGCATTTTCTTGACCGCCACCCACAGGATCTCATAGTGTTATCGAGTGAGGGGTCCGTCCCCTTCCCAAAATGCAAGAGATGTGGAATGCAGACGGAGATCTGTGCTCTCTCCGGAGGGCATCGGCATACCCGTCTTTGCAGGGAGGGGTGGATTAGGAAGAAGCAACATGAAGCCACTGAGGCTGCACGGGTCGCTCTTCAGAAGACGTCTACGGCTTATGGGGAAGACCTGGAGAGGGTGGAGGTGTCCTCTGTAAACCCTTTTTTTGATCTGCGCAAATTTGTTTAATCAACAGATACAATTTATTGTATCTAATAACTCATTTAATTTGTATTTAATACATATTATTTGTATTTTAATAATTTATTGTCTCTATGATGGTTACTTCACAATTTTGTTCAAATGTACAATAATTGACTAATACAACCTAGTG
>JALLAZ010001670.1:0-14485 GCA_036939755.1 Stephanodiscus triporus | reverse complement strand
CACAGGTTCCTTTTGGTTGGTTGTTGTGTGTCTTTTCATTGTTAGGTCGCCCGCCCCGGCTGTGGAGTGATTTTTTCATTTTATTTTTCATGAATCAAAACGCTGCCAAAAACGATGGGTAATCGTCACCCCCCAACGATCCGCCGCGGCCAAATCTCATAAAAAATAACCGCCCCATCGCTTGCACTGGTTTTGGTTGGTTGTTGCATTGGGTCAGCTAATGGCGGCCACTTAAGGTCGCGGCCCGGTCTCCCTCTCTGTCTTTTTCGTTGCCCGATTCGCCATCCCAAACAACAGAAAAAAGTCCCCCCAACGTGTTCTGCCTCAAGCGCATGGCATCCTCATTGCCCCCCCTCCCATCACAGCCAACATTCAGTTGGTTGCTGTGTCTATTGACAAAATGCGGCCACTTGAGGTTGCGGCCCCGCCCATCTCTCAATTTTTCAATGGGTGCCGTTTTGACGATCATAACAAGGGGGAGGAGAGTGGCAAGAACAAGGCGCGCCCCCTAGCGCCTGCACAGAACTCATGGGGAGGTGCGGCATTGTGATCCGGGCCCATGGTGGATGTTGCCACAGAGAGCAAGGGCAAAGCCACTGGGGGTTGGGCGATGGTGGCTCATCTTGGTGTTGTGTGTGAGGGTGGCCCTGAATATGTTCCTTCCCACCCAAAAATGTTACTCTCGTATGTAGATTTGTACCTGTTGTGACAGTAACATGTTGTGCATTTCATGATTACTGGGGGTGTTACCATGCACCATCCAAAATATTACCAAACACCTCACTTGTGCAAAAACTCCTACAGATTCCTATTTTGGGACGGTATCTCAAATAACTTTTGTGTTATTTCTGCACCATTTCCACGATAATATGGGGGTGTTATCCTTTTATTCCATCGTAAAATCCATTGATCTAATAGGCACCTGTCTTAAAATATTACCATATCCTATGTTACGTATATGTATATGGTGTCTGAGACAGGTACCCTACTCCTCGTTACCACATCCTCAATGTTCTATGTTCGAGTGCATTTCTGCCGCAACATAGTGCTGGCAGCCAATGGCTCGTAAAATTGCCATGGTGAGGCAAAGTATTAACTCGCCTAGTGTTTTTTGTCTATTTTATTTTAGCGCAGCGCAGGGTTTCTTCCACTGCCGCTTTTAGTTGATTGTTGTCTGTGTCCTCACTGCTGCTGTGATCATCATCATCATTGCCGCTTTGCAGCTGGCACCACTGCCACTGTCGTTGTCCTCTTCGTTGTTGTCTTTATTGTTGTCTTTGCCGCCGCCGCTGCCATCGTTGTCATCGTCATCACCTCTGCCTCTGTCACCGCTGCTGTTGCTGTTGTCGCCATTGTCATTGCCGCCAACATAATCACCGACAGGGCCATTGCCTCATTGGCTGCTGCCATTGTTGTTGGCGCTGATGCTGATGCTGGTGTCGTGACAATCAACCCTTGGCTTTGACAATGTCAATGTTGACGTGATGCCATCGTCTCTGTACCTCTGCTGCCGCTGCCACCGCCGCCAAACCCCACCACTGCAATATGCAACAACCACCCAACGCTGCCTCCGAACTCCAGCACTCTGCCAAAATCTCCTTATGCCACCGCCGTGCTGCCATTTCATCCTCATTTCCATCCATTTGATTGTTGTGTTCTGATTTTTTTTACAAAAATGCTGGGGGGTGGATGATAGCACCCTGTGACAGCAATTTTTGGTTGGCAATGTGCGTCGAACAATTTCGCCTGCCAAAGAGGTCATCGTCAGCATCTCGCCAGTAGCCGCAAATGAGGCGGAAGTAAGCGATGGGAATGCACTTTGCTCCCCAACTTTGGTTGGGTTAGACAATGTGGCGGCTCCAAATTGTGAGCAAGTCATGACCTATTAATACTATTTTTTATTCTCGCGAGAATTTCTCTCGCACATAGGAGGCACCTACGTAAAAAATGTAATAAGTCTGTCCTGCTCACACAATGGGATAGCCACACATGTTTGGCGCGCGAAAACATGGATTAGAATTTCTAAATTCTCTCTCCGCGCCGCGCCTGCTAATCTCATTATTCTTTTGGCTCTCCTCTCGGACTCTGCCGACAACGAGCCATCGCAATTCGATTGCATTGCCATCCGCTTACTGAATTTTTTTACACCCCCACCGAAGGTAAATGCATCGTTAATTGATTGTCGTGTCGACTCTGCGACGACCCCTCCCCCGAGCAGTTCTCGGCAACTTGTTCGGTCGTTTTCGTACCATCGAAAAAGCACCCGGGAGGAATCGAAGTGGCTCTTTAGCCCTCCTCTGTCGATCGAACCCCATTTCATCCCATTTTGGCAATTCGCCACCATCCAAAATCCACAATTCGTGGTCGGTAATTAACCGAATAAGGCAATCAGCCCGGCAATTTAGGCAATAAGCCACAAGACAATCAGTCGGACGATCATCGTCATTTTTTTTATCCCTGGCAATCAGCCAAGAAATCACGACGCCTCAGCTCGTCTGTTTTTTCCAATAAGGAAAACTGACCCATCGTTTTATCATTCGCGCCTTTCTTTTACAGAAAAAATGGTTCGATACACCGTATCCAAGCCCCCCTCCGCGGTCAATCCCGAGTGGATCTTCTGGTCAAAAAATGATTTCCAACAAAACCTCACATCCGATGAGGCCTCCTCCATCGTTTTTGTGACCCATAAGAAAGAAATATCGGTCATCTACATGCCCACCCCTGTCATCGATAAGGATGAGCTCGAATGCCTCATCGGAAATATGTTTGACGAGAGCAGTTCACCTGCCTTCTTCAAAATTGTTTCGGACGAGATCGGATCTTGCTGCGCCATTATCGAGCATTCGAAGATCCCCCCCGAATTCCGCCCTGAAATCCCCCTCCAATCCGACTCAGTCAAGGATACGGACTGGGAGGACGCGCAGGTGGAGATCGCACTCGTCGCAATCCCAACCCTCGCCCCGATCCCTTACGGCAAAGAGATCACAAGCCTCACCCTCGACGAGAATTTTGTTGCGGAGATGTCGACCATTTCTAAAGAACACGGTTTCTGGGCCCAGACGATGCGCGACGTCGTCGAGCAGTATGAAGTTGATAATCACACAGAGACGGTCCTAAAAAGAATCATCCAATCCGTCCCGGCTTCCTCCTCTCGCGACCCAGCCCGTGCTGCTACTAAGGGCCTGAGGGGAATGACTCTTGCTTCTGGCCCTTTTGTGGACCCGTCGCTCCTTAGCAGAGGGAATCAGCATGAGGGCGACCAGGAGAAATTGAAAGCCTTTTTCCGTCGTAATCCCACTCCGGCGCATGTGGAGATTTTCGACGACGACGAGAACGCCGAAGAACCGCGAGTTCCGGTCCACAGCGCCGCGGCGCCTTCGAATTCGCTTCCCTCCGGATTAGCGACCGCTGCGACGAGCTCCAATCCTCCCCCCGAATTTTTTGCGCAATTAATCGAAACCATGAAGAATATTCAGGCTCCCCAGCAGCCAACAAAAATTGTCGTTGAATCGAGGGATCACGAGGAGACCATCGACCTCGCGAAGCTCCAGACCGGGATGCTACAGCTGATGTACGCGATGGGCGAAATTAATTGGGAAGATGGCTCCGTCAAAAACATTCGGGTCGCGACCTTTTCTCAGGGATTTTTGAACCTCCTTTCTAGGTCGGCCTCGGTCCAAGCAACTCAATTGACTAATTTATTTGCGACTATTTTTTCAACGGAACCGGAGGACGATGACGACGACTTCCAGTCCAACCCGTTGAGCAGACTGATGTCGATGGTCGTTTTTACATCAAAATTCACGAAGGGGCATTTGAACGCGAGCTTCCAGAGCTCGGATCTCGAGACGGGATCGATGTACAAATCTACGTCAATCAATCCGTTTCATTACGCCCCCCAAAATAATAGGAAATTAATTTCGGAGGCCACTGCAAAAATGGACGAAGAGCGGAACGAGCTCAACTGGCGCATTGTTGAGAAGGACAGGAGCAAAATATCTTCTCTCATCGAAGGAATCGGCCGAGTTAATAGCATGGAAGAGGTCGCAATGACCTGTGCCAACATTTGCGGCGTCCAACTTGCCATGGTCGACATCACGTCGGGGAAGCCGCTCCTGTTCCAGCTGGCTTGGAAGGTCATCCGATTCATCGAAAATAAAAAAACAAAAACTTGGATGCGCGACAACTCTGACTGCATCGCGCACCTGCCCATGATTTTCATGGCTAAAATCCATCAGTTTTTTATGCACCTTGCCTCCTTCTCGCAGAACTCGATCAACACCAATAAAATCGAGACCGGCGACGACAAGTTTGAGACGAGATCGGTATCGATCGCGGTGAAATTGGCATCAAAATTTTTCGCCAAAATGCAGGAGCACATCGACGACAACTCCATCCCTAAAGACGTTCCAGCGTTCGCCAAGAGTTTTTTCGTCGAGGCCAGCGGGGGGGGATTTGCTCCCGCACCTCCGGCTGCCGAACCCGCCAAGCCTGCCGCCACCCAGCCTGCCAATGCGAACAGCGGGGGAAAGCGTAAAGGCAACGGCGAAGGCGAGCAGCAGGCCGAAGGCCAGAAGAAGAAGAGGAACACTTCCGACAAGAGTTTGAAGATGGGACTTTTCCATCTCAAGAAAGGGACCCCCGCGTCCAAGGCCTTGCCTGAGAAGAGCACCCTCAAAGACGGGATCTGCCTCGATTTTTGCTGCCACGAGAGGAAATGCAATTTCAATCACTTGCTTTGCAAGAACGGGAAACATTATACCAACTGGAAAAATGTACCCGAGGAAGATCGTCCCATTCTCCTCAAGCACATGGAGAAGTCAGGCTTGATGTGGCTTGACGCTGAGACCTTCAAGAAGCACGAAATCGTCATTGCTCCTGAGTTTGCTCACCTCCTCGGTGACGCGACCGGCCCCAAGAAAACTTCTGCCGAGAAAAGTACGTAAGCCTTTTGGTTTCATGAACTCCCTCGTTTCATATCGGCGAGCACAAGAGAGTGTAGCACTCCCCGACTCGAAAACAGAAAACTGTTTTGAAAATACTATTTTTCGATCGAACTCCAGCATTACGACCCTGCAACACCGCGGCGTGTTTGACCTTTTTTTCCTTTTCATCAATTCATATATCCTATCACTGACGATCATCGTCTTGCGAACCTAACAGGAAAAGCGAATGTTATCGCAGAACCTTGGATTAATCTACATGATAGCATTAAACCAACTAGTAAGCCGAGTAAGATCAAAAAGTCCAGTCCACCAAATACTGAGGGATGTGACATAGTTTCAGAAGATAGTAGTCCTGGCCCGATGCGAGAGAACTCACCCAAGCTATCGGTCGGCATCAATAAGAATTTCATCCTTTCCGAGTACCAAACCGCGTGCTTGGGGAAAGGGATCACTTCCGAGGTCTCCACAGTACTAAAAGGTAAGACTCCTACCCCCCTCCAATACCCCTCGCATTATCGCCTCATCTCGGAGTGCAAGATGAAACCAAGTCGGAACCTCCAGTACCGAGTCAAGGACCTGCGATTCGATAATATTGTTGTTTTCCTACTCAAAGACCAAGCATCATACCTATCCGACGACGACGTGGAAAACATCCGGAAACTCAGCAACTTGCACAGAACGATGGTAGACGACGTCCTTCGATTGAGAGGGATCGATTTTTCCAAGGTCAAATTACCAAGATACGATTATGCAGATCAGACGGAGATCTCGCAAGAGAGAGTCGATCTGTCGACGGCGTGCGCCATCTACTACGGCCTCAACACTGGCATGGTCGTCCGTTATTTGAAGGGCGAGTACGTTGGAGATTCTCGGAGTTCTAAAAAAATTCTGGACGAGGTGTCATCATATATTGACAAGGTCGACTGCGACCATATTAAACGGATCATCGACCAGGGCTGCCCGTCGTACTTGGATTTTGAAGAAGAGTATGAAAACAAGCACATGGTCCTCCGGAAAGGGAATCAGCAGACCTTCTTGCAATATCCGGAAGTCACCGCGAAAGCGATGAACAAGGAAGAAAAGAACAGCCATGTTCTAGCCCTTCGCGAGTGGGTAGTACATTTCTCACCCTATTGCCGCGCGACACCGCAAGGCATTCGAGAAAAATATGGCAAGCATCGTGTCATTTTCGATGCATCGACGCAAACCTGTCCTCACGAGATCGTCCTGAATCACGAGACTTCTACGGATCAAGAAGCATTCATCGACTTCGGGATGGCCAAAACTCACCTTCTCGTCAATATCTACAATTGGCGGATAAGTTTTCCCACCGAGCCGATACTCCTAGCGCTCGCGGACATCACAGCCTGCTTCCGATTCCCACGGCTGTCGGCGGATGTCACCGGAGCATTTGGCTTTCTAGCGGAGTCTCTGTATTTTATTTCGACGAGCCATGTTTTCGGTTCAAACACGTCGGCTAGTTCATGGGAACCTCTCTGTCGAGCGATACAAAAGATGATAACAGTCTACGCTCAAAGGGACGACTTGGTCGAAAAGCATAAAAAATTACTGGACGAACTGAAATGGTCCGACGACTTGAGTCCGAGACCAGATCTAGTGAAGGCTTTCCCTTGCAGCGTCAATCAGGGAGTCGTGGATGAAAAAGGACTCCTCGTGCCGATGACGGCCAACATCTACGTTGACGACATCTTAGCCGCCGCTGCCCGCCAGACGAATATGCTGAGATTGCTCGCGGCAATCATCGAAGCAATTTTTACCGTGTGTGGAACACCCGATATTGCAGTTCGACAGTGTCCCCTCTCCCTTGAGAAGTGGCACGAATTAATCGTCGGACCTAGGCAGATAGTGTTGGGCCTCGTCATCGATACGAATACGATGACGGTGGGCATCTCGGATGATTACATTCAGAAGGTGCGAGATCTTTTGAGCAATTGGGATCCGAATAAAAGGTTCTTCAAGGTTAATGACATGCAAAAGCTGGTTGGGAAGCTCGCGAGACTAGGAGAAGGTGCCCCATGGATATTCAAACTCATGTCGCATCTCTACACTTCTCTGGCCTTCGCCCTAAAAAGCAACACTGAACTCTTGGAGAAGAGCTCCAGCGGCTTCAGGGATCTGGTGAAACAGATCACCACAAAAACCTTCTCGGGAAAAATCTCGGATCACCAGCGGCACATCAAATTTGCGATGAAGAAAGCCGCAAGAATGGTGAACAGGAATCACACGAGGTACCTTGTGAACAGAACGATGCGAGACGAGCTAAATTTTATTTCCGACGCACTCAAACCGGATTCAGGAATAAAATTCGAAACTCCGATTGCTCACCTCATCCCGAGAATGCCGACAGCATCGATCGTCGGCGATAGCTCGTTACTAGCTTGCGGGGGATATTCAATCAGACTAAAATTTTGGTGGCATTTTAGTTTCCCTTCGGACGTGGTCGAGAGGACACTCTTGCACCTCAAGGACAACTCGGACGAGAAATTCATCTCGATCAACTGCCTCGAGTATTTCACCATAATTGTGAACTACTGCGCCTCGCTGGTCGTCTTTGCATCTCAAAAAATTAATGATGACCCGCATCCCGTCGTTTTATGCGTCACCGACAACACGAGCGCTTTGAACTGGACTTTGCACACAAGCAAGAAATCGAGAATTGGTCGAGCACTAGCAAGATTTTTTTGTGGGCTTTTGATTGGCTCGCATGTTGGTATTAATGCCAAGTGGATTAGCACGGTCGAAAACGAGATCGCTGACAAGATTTCAAGACTGAAGAAACTCACTTCAACCGACTCCACATCCTCCACATCACACCCTTCTCACAATACCTACGACTACGCCAACCTTCAACAGGAGCACAAGGAGTTGAGAGTTTGCAATTCCTTTCAACCGAGTCGCAAGCTAGTCTCTCTGCTCTTGGAAATATTGTTGACAGGAAACTGTCCAGACTTAAAGCAGTTTAAAGCAGATTCTGAAGTTGAAACCACAAGATTTAGGCAAGCTGTGTATCTAAATTTTGCAAAAAGGCACGGCATCCAAGACCCTTGCGGCAGTGAACCAGGATACCAGAGAGTCATCGCATGTTTTGTGGAGCAACTCATGCTTGATCATAATTCCCGATCCGCCACAGTTCGCGGTTATGTCGAATCCATTAACACTCTGTTCAAACTTCGTAGCTTCGACCCTCCTGCAGATCTTTCAGACCGGGCGAACATGTGTACTAAGATAATTGCTGCAAGAGAAAAAGAAGAATGCATCGCTCGACAACGAAGTCCTATAACTCGCGAGATCTACAGCGCCCTTCTCGACCAAGCAAACAAATCACCCGTCGACTCTGTCGAGACCGTAGTCTTCGATTGGTTCACACTCATTCAAATCACAGGCCTACGCTGCGCGGAGTATGCTCAAAAACCCAGACAAACGTCGAAGAACACGAGTATGCCTCGGGTAAACGCGTCATAAAGCTTTCGTTCCCTCTGATTGGAAATTCTATAATAGCAAAGGAAGACTCATCACAGATCCGATGGAAGTCCCAAAGAAACTCAAAATGACCTTCCGAATCCAAAAGAACAGACAGAATGGTCAATCAATCACGTTGGTGTCCGACGATGCTCACCTTGACATATGTCCAGTTCGCGCCGCTTATCGTATTTATTTGAGAGCTAAAAGACTGGGTCAATCGGACTCGGAGCCAATGGGCATTTTTGTCAATAGATTTGGCATCAAAAAATATCTCACGGGAGGCAAAATTGCTGAGGTACTAAGATCTGTGGCGAAGAAAGTTCATCCGGACTGGTCCGCCGAAGAATTGAGCCGCATATCATCTCATTCGGGTCGAGTCTGGGCCCTCGTACTCTTGGACGAAGCTGGCATGAGCCCAGCCTTCATGACATCGCGATTACGCTGGATGGGAGATTCGTACAAGTTGTATTTGCGCGATACTTCCGTCCTCCAACATAAACATATCGACGCCCTTAAAAAGGAGTCCGATGAAGTCATGAAATTACTTGGCACTAATATTAATGTGCTACCCAACGTCGTCCCAGTGGACAACGACATGGGAGACTACTAAAATGTATCTGAAATCCTTTCTTCTTTTTCTTTTTCTTTTTCTTTTTCTTTTTCTTTTTTTGCATGCTCGCGTCACATAATGGCGTTGTCATAACGACGAGACTAGTTTCACTCTCCTACGTCCTTCTGTTGCGACCTTCAGTCGCGAGAAGCGTACATGCCTGAATGGAGGTTTGGCTCACGCCAGAACTTTGGGAACCCTTCGAAACTTGTAGTTTTTTGGTCCCACATAGTCTAACTCTTCCAGAGTATTTAGCCCAATTTGATTGCAAACTGGACTACTACTCTTTAATGTTTACTATGTTTAGTTCTAGTGTAGCTTCTCTCTCCTTAGTCTCTCCTAGTGACAAAGCTAATGTGTGCCGTGATTTAAGGCGCAATGTGTTTTTCCATCGGGAAATGGAAAAGTTGGTGCCTCCACAATTTTGTGCAGGCCTACTCTGCGCCAAATTGCATCTACTTGTCACCACTCCTGGCAGGTGCCTCCACGTAACATTGTTGGCTTGTATGTGATACGCAACCTCTTTACACCATGTTTTTTACTTCCTTTCCAACAATTAGCCTCATAATCAAAACCAACTTCTTCAAAAAACGTATAAGTGAATACTCGATGTCTGGTGTAGGAGTCAAGAGAACCTAACAAACTTTTGCTCTTGATGTCAGCATCTGACCCCCCCCCCCCTCCCCACCCACACATTCATACTTCATCTCTCTCTACCTACATGTTACATGCTAATCTCTTTCCTGTTGGAACACCCCCAATTACTCCCCCCACATCCCCACGCATTGTGCTTCAGGCGGCTTTACGGAAAACAATACACACAGGTGTGACAGAGGTTTACTAAGGTCCGACAATAGTTTTTAGACAAGAGAGGATTTACCCCCCCCTCCTTGTCCAAATGCAATAAGCTCCAGTGCTAGTGAAATGATAATCTAATCTAATCTAATCTAATCTTGCTATGACAATTACCTCAGCTCTATTGCTGGACTCATTGTACCTCTCTGATTATCTCCCCCCAATCCCCCAAGATGATGAGCATCTCGTGCAGGTCAAGAGAGCCATGTGCAACCTCTAGGCTCACGTTTCGTACACAAACAATATGACACTTTTGATTGTCAAGCCAAAACAACTGCTATTCTCTCCCCACCTCAGTTTGGCATGCATAAGTCAGATCCAAACAAAATAATTAGATGAATTGGTTAAGAATATATATTTATCTACATGCATTTGATAGTTAAGTGGATACACTTTCAACAGCAATGAGAAACTTGAGATTTAATGAATTGGTTCATACTGTAAATGAGTCTGCCATTGCATGGAGATGGATCTTTGATTTTACATCTAAATGACCAGCAACAGTGCATGCATAATCACAATTGTTCAACTTAGTACTTTTAACTTGTTTCTAGACAAAACTGGTGAGCCTCCTTTTTGGCACAAAATCTTCGAGACAATTGGTCGTAAATAAGCAGAGTAGGCTGCTTCAGCCCTGCACCGTCATCCCAACATGAGTAGAGACAGGCACATCAAGAATATGTCATGAAACAAAGCAAATCATTATGAGATTCTTTGGGGTTGTCAATGAAGTCCTCATTCTTTAAGTCCTGGTATTAGAAGTCCTTGTTATCATAGATGTTCATGAGAAAGATGCCAAAGATGAGCTCGGCATCCTCTTAGTTCTTGGAGGAGCCAGAAAAGGCAAGGCACCCCTACAATTCTTGTTCTTGGTCTTTTTGTTATTCTTCCACCTCTTACACTGCTTATCATGTTTATGATTGTTCCTGTTCCCACTATTGTAATAACAGACATTGCTCTTACAAGCTTTATGATCATTCCAGTAACTCTTGTTATTTTGACATTTATTTTTATTGTTATTGATGCCTGATGCTGATGTGGTAGCTATCATCAGGTGCAGTCTACAAGCTTTGTACAAGAGGATCAGATGATGACAAAATAGATTAGTGAGTGTTTTGGTTCTTGTCCATTACTTGCAGAACAAAAAGTCCAGACTCACAACTTACTATGGTCCCTTCACAGAGCTCATATGTAAGTTGGCGTGCTGACTGCGGCCAATTATGTTTTTCCAAAGTTCTCTTTTCAGATTTATGATGCTTTTTGAGATTCTTTAGGCCTGATTGGATGTTTCAACCAATAACAATCACGCCTGAGAAACACTAATATCACTTTGTCTCGGAAAAAATAAACAAATCTGTTGGACCTTTTGGTAGCTTCAGGGGGAAATATTACTGTTACTCAGGCATCATTGTTATATATTATCCTTATGTACACTATCAGCATTATTCTCAAGTAGAGCACACACACAGCACTTGGGCTGGGTGTAAAGATCCAAAAATATTGAATGCATAGGAATGAATACACTTGACACATTTCTTTTTTCTTGGGGCTGCCAGGGGCTGGTTGCTCCCCAGATGTCTTTCAAGTCATGTTCATGTATTGCACACCAAGAGATGTCTCTAAAATTAAAATAAGATGGCTGACTAACTTTTTCTCAGTCCCTGCATTTCAGGCTGTTTTGTTGTATGTAAAATTTGCAACATATATATTGAAATCTACTTATGAGAAAATCTTTGAATTGGAACACGTGTGAATAATACACCACAGTATCAATTCTTTGTAGTCATAGCATAATAGATTTTGGTGCTCCTACTTAATGATTCAAGTACATCAAAACAACATCTCCCATCACACACACACAAAACAGTTGATCTGTGATTGTAAGTACAGTTGTCAATATCCACAAACAGCTTGCATCACGCACAACACCATGATACTACAGTACTCACAAAACCAGAAAGTTAGGCTTCATAAACACATCCATAATGAAATAGATCATCAACATCATGGCCTTGGCCTTGGCCGGCATTTCTTCCAGCATCTATGTGCCTAAACTCTGCAAAGGTAAAATCATAAGTTCTGAATCTGAACATCTCATCCTGCACATCATCAACTAAACTCTCTCATTTGGGTAAAAATTGAATGATAAATCATCTGAACTAGGGAATTCTGGGCACAATTTTTTTGGGCTGTATTAAGATTTACAATGAAGTGCTTTTGTTATAATTTTTGAGGGGTCTCGTGTGTGTGTTAGAACATACAAACAGAGCAAGATAAATGAAGTTTGCATATTTATTCCGCATCAGTTTTTTGTCTCCCTTTAAACTCCTCCTCTGTCCTGGCGCATCCTTCTATGAGGTCTTTATCCCCGTTGAAGTCGGTGGTGGCAGTGCACGCTTTTAAGTTACCCTCCAACACAAGGAGGTTACTTGATGCCATGGAATATCCATCGGGGAGGAATACGTCAAACTTCTCGGCGAGACAATTTCCCAATTTTTCCCCATCTTTGCATCTGGACGCGACTGACGCAATTAGCGTCCACACCTTCTTCATCAGTTGGAAGGGTGACGTCTGCGGTCTCTCCCTCGACTCCGCGACAATGGCCAAGAATTCCATGACTGCATCCAAGGGCCGTGGATTCCGTCTCCCGGCGTCAGAAAAAGATGCCTCCACGGCAGCAGATTGCAGCGCGGCTATGAATTCCCCCGCCGATGCAGAGCTAGCGTGGGGCTTCGAACGTGGGGCGATCGCCACGAACGTTCGGTGGCTTCGATAATCTATTGCGGCGGTACTCATCGTCGAGGGTACTCCTTCGACGTGCGCTTTCACACCGTCGTTCTCTTTGACTACGCCTGGCGAGGCCGACAGCAGCTCGGGATGCCACACCCTTGCTTGGAATTCGATGTACGACGGCGCCTTTGTTTGGACGAGGGCGTCCGCGGCCTCAATCCGCCCTCTCAGGAAATCAAGACTCCGCATTTCGCTCGATCTCTCCGCCACCCCTCCAGCCACCGCCGCGGACGATACCGCGGCATCATCTCCGTCGCTGAAGTCAGAGACTTTGTGCCGATGACCCAAGAACAATAATTCGTCCTTGGAATAAGGCAGACATCTGCTTTGAATTTTCAATCGTTGTCGTCGATACCCCCCCCGTCGTTCATCGCCGTTATCGTCTCCATCGCTCCCGAGGGAATCGGCATCCGTATTGTCGTCATCAACGACCACGACCTCGATCGAATCCTCGTCCATGACATCCCCATTGTCTCCGTATTCCCACAGACTGCAATGTTCGTCGTTCGCGACAGTCGTCGGGGTCGTCGTTCTTCCTAATCCTTCTCCTTCCACTCTCCTCCTCTTCTTCTTGCCCTCCCCCTGGATCATCCTGTGCGGAGAAGGCTGCAACGATCCTCCGTCCCCATTCTGCCACACGGTGTCCACATCGGCATTTCCCCCGAAATCCACATCGGCATTTCCCCTGATATCCACATCGACATTTCCCCCAATATCCGCGTCGACGAGGGGAAGGGATGAAGCTTTTTCAAAATCCACCGGAAGCAGGAGGCGATGCCGGAATAGTCGATCCCGGTCTCTCCTACTCCTCCCATTCTTCCCCATCAAACTCTTCCGGTCAACATCGCTGTCGTCCATCCTCCTCCCGTCCCTCCCTCTTCCTACTCCTGGTTTTGATCCGACCTTCTTCGCCCTCTTCTCCGTCGTCAAGGTCATCGTCGATTTCGTTTTTGACGCCGTCCATTCCTCACCCCTCCGCCACGCGGCATCCTTGGACGACGATTTTGCAATGCGATCGCCGTGATGAGGATTACCCTTACTGTTTGATCCTCGTCCCATCGAGGGCTCCTCCCTTGATCGCCAATGTCCATTGCGATCCTTCTCATTGGACGATGGGACGTAGTCGTCATCGTCATCGTCATCGTCATCTTCCTCCTCCTCGCCGTCCTCGTAGTTGTCATAGTCATATTCATCCATTAATTCCATTCCATCATTGTTGCCGTTGTTGTCGTACGAAATGCATTTGTCATCGTCGTCATAATAGTCGTCGTCGTCGTCGTCATCGTCGTTTTTGTCGTATTTCGTTTTTCTCTCCTTCATCTTCTGCTTCTCCTTTTTCTCCTTCTTCCCAGGGGACAAGGACAACCGCGACGGCGAACGACTCTCCCCCGTCGTTGTTTTATCGTCCCTCTTCCCGTCGTCTTCCTCGTCCTTCTCCCCCCGCCTTTGTCCCTTCTTTCCCCCCCGACGTCGTCCCTCCTTCTCCTCCATACCCGAAGCGGCGCCGCCGCCGTCCTTTCGTCGCCGTTTCTCCTTCACGGCGGCGCCTTCCTCGATCTCGCCCCCCCCCCCCGCCTCGATGACGTTATTTCCGGAGTCGGAATCATCGAACAATTTAATCTTCACCGTCTTCTTCTTCCCGAGGTTCGTCGCCGCCGAAGACGACGCCGCCTCGATCTTCCGCTCCCCCCCGTCGTACGCATCGCCTGCCGCCTTCTTCGCTGCTGCTGTCCCGATCCTCCCCCCCCGCTCGGCGGCTCCGCCCCCCCCTCCCGACTTTTCGACCCCGTTCGACGACGTC
>JALLAZ010001645.1:0-10302 GCA_036939755.1 Stephanodiscus triporus | reverse complement strand
ACGACAACGACAACGACAACGACAACGACAACGACAACGACAACGACAACAACAATGACAACAACAATGACAACAACAACAACAATGACAACAACAACGACAACAACAACAACAACGACAAATGGACATGAGGAAGGGCACGGGCAAGGGCATGGTCAAGGGCATGCTGGCTTCAAAATCAACATGCTCCTCCCCCGCCTCCTTTCCTCCTTCTCCCTGTCTCCTTCTCATTGTCATTGGGAAGGAGTCACCTTCGTCTCCGTTCGACCTCATCATCATCAGTTGATTGTTGTGTATGGGGGAGCAGAGCTAGAGCAATGATGTTGTCATCGTTGTTTTTTGCCTAGACCCCCCCTTTCCTCCTCCTCCCTGTCTCTTTCTCATTGTTGTTGGGAAGGAGTCGCCTTCGTCTCCCTTCCACGTCATCATTTTTAGTTGGTTGTTGTGTTGGGGTGACATGCGGAGCGAGCGCGATGATAATTTCATCGTTCCTGTTGATGGCTTAGTCGCGCCGCCCCCTCCCCTATTGCGTTGTTGTGTATTTTTGGCACCGGTTCTCTCATCGTGGTAGCCATCGCCATCATTGTTTGCACATGCGCCCCCCCCTCTCCCCGAGGTCCAATTTGATTGTTGTGTACGAAACTTGCCGCCATGATTGAACGCCCCCATCCGTTGAATGTTGTTGGCAGCGATGCCCGTGGCGGGGACGTTGGCGGCAGCGGCGACGGTATCAGGGGCGCCACGCAATGTTGTCGGCGGTGTCCATCAAAGGAGCCAGAAACTGCGCTGGAAATTGCTCGCGGCGGCGGCGGCTTCGTGTGGCTAGAGTGGGCATGGGGGAGCATCACTGTCACCCCCTGTGCACACGCTAGCCACAAAGGGCAAGTTCATACGCATCCCCCCCCTTTGACATGCCATTCCGCATCTTTAAACGATTCAAATTGGCACGTCAAAGGTGGTTCTACAAAAAAATTCGACAATTAACCATGTTATTGCACCCGAATGTGGCGCCTACAAAAAAAACAACAAAACAGCGACCGTCAGTGCACATACAATTAAATAGTATGTGCACTGACGGTCGCCAATTTTCCAATTGATCAACCAGCGCTGCTGGAGATCAATCAGAAAATCACGACAATGGGGGGGGGATTATCATCTTGGCAAAACAAGGGCCTCTCTTTGTTCCGCGTCTGTCTGTTTTTGGGTGTTCGCAATTCCCGTCAGAACAAAAAAAGAAAAAGGGGCGCACCAGAAAAAAATGGAGGGAACGAATGGACTGGACCCCCTACCACTAACTAATCATGAGAATTTTGTACCCAAAACAAACCCTCTACTCAGCTCATCAATGCAACAAGCTTAGTTTAAATTTGAATGGCAGAATTTAGACGAAGAGCTCAGCTAAATTTTGATGTCTTCAGCTAGCTGAGCAGACGGATATTCAAAAAGTTACTAATCACCAACATAGATAAAAAAATTGGTCGCAGATATGCAACCATAGGTGTTAACAGCTTAACAGCTATGTGGCGCCAGGACGCCACATTTTTTATGAGATTCTTTGCAGGTTGGTAACTTCACCAATTTTTGTCCGTTGTTATCATTTGATAGCTAGAAAAATAGCTGAGCTCTTTGGCTTATGGTAGTGTTTGACCTTTCTACGCAGCTCGTTGCTTCAATGAGCTGAGAAGAGGGTCCGTTTCATGCCTTTTGAATGCTAGCTTTGGAAAGCGATTTTCACAATGCCAAAACTTGATTTTTTCTGCCAAAATCGATGACCATGGCATCTGCTCGGGTGATATGGGGCAAATACTTGCCCAATGGCGGCATCCAGTTGATTCCGATGAAACCCTGGATGAGCTCCATTGGGCGATGCACTTGGCATCGTATCACCTGGTCCGCATGGCCATCGAAATGGCCCGCAAAGGAGGTGCATTTTTTCTTGTTTTCAATTTTTGTCGTGCATAACCGTAGCTAAACGACCATCTTATGGTTGATTAAAAGTAAAACCGAGATATACTATTGTTCTTTACTATGTATTCATTTAGGCCGAATATCATGGTGGCCTGCTGATGGCAATGGATGCCATTTTGGCTACCATTGCTGACGGCGGGCGAGCGGTTAGTGAAAATTAAATTAATTGCTTGTTTAGTTTAGTTTATTTTACTATACCCTTTCATGGAGGCCTTGGACAACACTTTGGACGGTCGCCCTTGCGTTAGATTGAGCGGATACACTAAACCCATGCCACTGGAGGGGGAAACAGCTCACCATGGTAGGGGTGTTTGTGTTCTGTTCTTGTGCATGGGGACAATGGTGATTTGTTACCAATTCCTATGTACCAATCCTAAGGGGAGGGAGTTTTTTGTTCCCGCCGGAACGGACTTAGCAGTTAAGCCGTTAAGCTGTTAAGATGATACAGTAACAGGAAATCAAAAGAGGGCTATCCAAGCCCAATGACTATGAATCCAGAGGTAGGAAAAAATCCTCTGGCAGATAATCGTGTTATGGTAGTGAATTTAAATTATTATTATTTTCATTATTATTATTAATAGTAATAAAAGTTGCATATCATTAAATATAAGGATGAAATTGGCAACTTGTAATCAATGTCTTGCGGTAATTTCCCAGTTGATTCTTCGCCGCCATCACCTTTGTTGCCCAATGATTGTTATCTACCACTGCAGCCAGCCACCACCAGCCACCACTGCTACACACCCAAACATTGCCCCCAACCTTTGCCTTCATTCTCTCTGCTGGTGCCATGTCAGCCTTCAACTGCCACCACCAACAAGATGCTGCATCCTACGATGCAGCTGCTGCCCCCTGTCACCAACCTCTGATGGTGGAGTTGGATAGTATGCAGGATACCTTAAGTTTGTTATTCTCCCATAGAGACAGCGAGGATGGGACTCAAGACAACTAACAAGAATAGAATAGACTGGAGACTTTGTCACGAACACCTGGCAAATATCTTTTCCATTCTATGTTCTAAAAATAGGTGGAGAGATAATACTTACTCTGCAATACAGATTAGCACCAATAATACAATTGAAATGACTTTTCCATCCAAATATTCTACATCAGTTTTAAGTCTCCCAAAACAAGTGGGAATTGTCTTCCTCTTAGTTTAATCCATCCTTTCCAAAACCAACCACACATCTCTTTCTTGAACATCCATCCTGTTGCTCCCGATGGCATCCAATACCTCCTCTAATGGTCTACCATCAACTGAATACATAAACCGTTTTGTTTTAGGCTGACCAATACCACCTGCAAGAAGCTGCCAAGTTGGCGTTTCCATGGTAGTTTGGCAAGCTGTTATGGCTCTAACAATATCTCCCTGCTTTACACCCGCAGACGCTCCATTTCCGTTTGGCGCTACTTCATCAACAGATATGAAGCCTGGCACAGACGCTTCCTCTCCAAGAACAAGTCCCAACGGCAGGGGTGCCCGTATAGTGACAATGCGTGATTTCCCTAGCCGCGAATAGCCCCGACCACGTCCGTGCAAGAAAGCGCTAATTAGCATTCCAAATTACAATCACAAAACAATTGCGACAGATTACACATATCTGCGCGGACTCACCCCCTTTTAATCTAGGAGGGAAATCAACACGTTCCATAACTTCCTCGCCCATATCTTTCAATATGGGAATTTCCGCACTGTACCTCATTCGCAGGTTGTTTTTTTGCTCTTTCATTTCCATTTCAGCCACTTGTCGTGCCCGTTCCTTCGCATCTTTCTCCATCTGCATCTCCACTTTCGACGATTCGATAACCGATATCTCCTGCCTCAACCTTCGCGCCTTTTCGAGTAAATTCTCTGTGTCGTCGTTGCTAATTTGCGAAAATAAGGGACGCAAGTGCAGTTGGTGCGCTCTCGCCTTGGGCGATGCATGACGGCGATTGACTACGCTGACAGGAGGCGTGGAGAGCGCTAAAGCATTCGCCACGTTGTATAAAATGAACAGCACCACCAAGGTTGGTACTGAACTGGGCATGGTTCTCCAACGACTAAAACTCCTCTACTCCTCCAACCCAAACCGAAGGCCGAAAAGCATTGTGGCAAGGTTCTGTTTCTCTACTCTACTACATCCAGACTACGTACCTGATTACTATTCCTACGTGGCCTGCCTGCTGACTGCTTCTCTCCTCGCCACCCCTCCAACTCTTTCCACTTCCACCCATCGTCACAAGTCCTTCACCTCCTCCAGTTGTTTTGCATTCGCTGCCGACGCGACCTCCATCGATCAAACTATCATTATCTCTGTGTATTTTTCTCATACATCAAGATGCCATCCATCGACGAGCCGCTCACACCCGTCCAAATGGCTATAAATGGTCTGAAGGTGCGTGATGCCGCGCATGCCACGAATCGGTCGGGGACCAGCAATAAGAAGCATTCCCGCTGTGGCCAATAGCGCTGTTGATGCCGACCGCGATGGAACCTATCACCCAGAGATCCCAGAAGCCTCTGCCGTTCAAGGCAGATGATTGAGTTTATTCATGACGGCACCATTATTTTTTTCAATGCCCCAATATCGTCTATCTGTCATTGCACTTACAGCGCCTTGTTTGGCTCCTATATTGGACTCAATTTTATTCGAATATTTCGTCAGCAGCACACAACAATCGACTCAATACATTTGTCGTTTTCGCACACTCAATAATTGTCACACAGCTTTTAATCGCCATGTCGCCCCTCATTGCCCTGTTTTACATCATTTACACCGGATTTGAACCCGAGGAGGTTGAGAAAAAAAAGAGAGAGCAGGTGGGCGATTTCCAACTGGATGGTCATGCCGATTGAATCTGCCTATTTTGGAGTCGGGGAGAAATGGGCTCATGGTTGTTTGTGTTGATTTGAATCAAACGGGAGGAGATTAGTATTTTTGGGTGAAGGACTACTGAATTTAATCATCGGAGGGTACAATACGCACTTGGATTATGATGATATATCATACGCTGATTAGTGGGAAAAGAACTCATCATATCTGTTAGGATTTGGAGTATGCAATAGATCTCATCCTCTCAAAAGCATCTTATGTCGAATACATGGTCGACCTACAGTTGGGTGACTGTTCAACATGGTAGAATAACACAAGCATGGAAAATGATATCTTATTTGCATTAACTTCCCGACGACATTTCAAACTGAATAATCTTTGTATTGATCGTTCTGCCATTTCACCACGAATGCGATATTGTGAGCAACATGTATTTTGTTTTAACGGTTCGGCAAAATGTCATCATACTCACTGCTGTTGCTACCTTGGGTGTTTGGTTCTACATACCCCCCTGTCCTGTCCTAAAGAATCCTCTGTTGACTACAGTACCGAGGGGAAAATACCCCCACCGCGGAAGGTGAAGGGTGAAGGATATGGCGTTCGTCATTCACTTGTGTGTGTGGATTTTCACATCGGCGCGGCCTCACTGAATCACCCTTTGCAGCAGATTCCTCACAAATCCGTCTCTGGCTATCCCATCGAAGGATTCTATCCACAAACAATACCAGTGTCTCAAGGAAGAAAACCCACCACCAAGTTCGAGGTAGAGAGAGCTCACTCTACCTCAGACGCAGGAGCTGAATTGACACAACAATTCAATACTCTAGTCCACAATGAAATCGCTCTTCCACTTCTGCATCGCCGCTTTGCTAGCAATAGCACCCGCCATACCAGCATTCGCGCCAGGAAGTGTAACCAGTGACAATGTTGCCTCCAATATGAAATTTGGTCGATTGTGCGTCAAAGTTGGCTTGGGACGCAACAACAAAGCCGCCAAATCTCAAGAAGAGGATTTGGAGTTGACGCTCGCAATCATAATGAAGCATATCAAGTCCACAGATGGTAGTATGGTTGATGATGTCGATGACAGCGATGACTCGCAGGCGGAAGAAGAGGTCACCACTTCGAGCACCCTCGAAGGCTCCACGGATGGAGGAGAAGAAAACACTAAGCAGCCTCTGCTAGAATGGGCCAAAATGTCCAAGATCAAATCGTTCGGGACAAAAATCAAAGACACATTGAAAATCAAGTTGAAAAAGGACGAGTAATAGTCGCCTATTTGTGAAATTATGTATATGCTTAGTCCTATGGCCATCAAATGGCATGAACATGGTACAATCATTAATGATTGTTATCAAGGAGTTCTATTCATAATGGAAAACTCAGTGTCGAATCATGCAGTCGGGTGTTCTTCACTGCCATCGTCTCGCGAGAGTCGAAAATGGTCATGTGGAGCTTGTTAAAGGCTTTTTCAAATCCTGAGATGGCGGTGGACCAAGATTATGAGTGATGGGTGTGCATTAGTTTATTGATAAAGCAGATTGTTAGAAGCAGTCTTGTCTCTTGCTTCACCATATCTGCATGAAATGAATATTTAGTTGCTTTAAACTCTCACACACAATGAGTTAGTTCAGCAAATGGATTTGATCTATTAAAGAAAATCTCGACATATTCGTCATACTCATCATCTTCGTCATCGTCGTCGTCATCGTTATGTCGAATCAACTATCCTCGTCCTCTTCACTACTATAAGAATCATCTTCCTCCCCACTGCTTTTTGTATTGATGTCACTTTCACTTGCTTCCTCTCCACCTAAGCATTTTGGACAACCCCAGCAGCAATCGGCACAATATCCTCTTTCGCATTTTTCGATTTTTCTACGACAACCTGGACATGAGCAAATTTTACACCCATAGCAGCAATATCTGCAGAATCCACGAGCGCACAATTCTGGAACTCTCTCTCTACAACCAGGACACCAACGATTGGATTCCTCGCTGTTTGTATCACTCTCATTCCCCAGAGTGACGTAAGCAGGGATGCTACTAGCACTCCCCTCCTCGCTGTTAGTCCCACTTTCATCCTCTCCGGTGCAAATGTAACATCCAAAGCAGCAACAGCCGCAGAAGCCACGAGCACACAGTTTAAGACCTCTCCTTTTACAACCAGGACACTTCGGATTGGATTCATCACTGCTCATACAGCAACCCTTGCAGAATCCACAGGCACACATATCATTTCCTGAATCACATCTTGCACAGTTTGTGTCTCTCTCGTACACGTCGTACATGGTGATCCCAACTTCAACATTGCTATCCGTTATGACTAATACCCGCTGATACATGAATTTCCAGCAGTCTCTCTCCTGCCATCGGCATCCGAATCGAACAACGTCGCGAAAATGTCCCATGGTGTAACCTCGCTCCCGCACTTTATCAAGAAGATGTTCGGTATACCCCACTTCCCGAGGGTTGAAGACATTAGACGGGATCGACCCTTTGTCTTTGTTGGTATTGAGTGGCGTGGAACTCCTTTCGCTTGGAACCAACGACCTGTCGTCTATACTCGCCGATAGGTCTGATAAGTCATCAGAGACATTCATCTTGGAAGGAGAGTGTTTTGATCTGTCAACGTGCTTGAAAAGATGGAAATCATGATGTGCCGAGATATTTTGTTTGTTGCACGTCTTTTATTACGCTGTCATTGGTCTCGAAGGAATACTATTCCTACGCGGGCAATGACAACAGTCAGATTTTCCGGCAAGCTGCGTTATGTTTCAAGTGAGCGTATCGTATTTATAGAGGTATCTACCAAGAAGTAAGTAGGCAGTGGTCCAGGCACAAGCAAACTCTCAACATGACCGATCAAGTCCGCACGGCCCACCTCCTAATCAAGCACACGGGCTCCCGCAACCCCATCTCCCGTCGCACCGGCGCTCAGGTCACGCTCTCCCCCGCCGAGGCCCTCGCCGAGCTCCAGTCGTACGAGGCGCGCATCCACTCGGAGGGCGTCGCCTCCGCATTCCCGAAGTATGGTGAGCGACATACATAAAATTATCACGGCCTCGACCACTCATGATGATATGGATGTCGTCGTCGGGGTGGTCGCGTGTCGTCGCGAGGGAGAAATTGTCGAACTCGCCCGACTCAAGCTCGCGTTTCTTTTTTCTTCCCTTCGCGATTTACCGTATTCGATCCTCTTCCCCCCCCCCTCCTCCCGTTCCCCCTCCGCCGCCGCCGCCGCGCGATCCTCTCGGATGGTAAGCGGCCGCGAGGAGCGATTGTTCGTCCTGCAGGAACAATGGCGATCTGGGATACTTCGGAAGGGGTGCGATGCAAAGACCGTTCGAGGACGCGAGCTTCGGTTTGAACGTCGGGGAAATGTCAGGGATAGTCAGCACCGATTCCGGGTATCACCTGATCTACAGGATAGCCTGAGGGAGAGAGCGGGTTGCATGGCTTGGCGAACGCTGAACAATGCTTGGCCTTGGTGATTACACATCGTGATGAACGGGGTTTAGATTCGGAGACGGCGGAATGGCTGACTTCTTAGTCAAAAGGAATGCTACATATGAAGGGGAAACACGTGCCCCAATCACGACATAAAACATCACATTACGCACGAAAAAACAACCGCTCTATTATATATATTAGGAGTACATACTTCGACCTGAGGGTGGGCGGAGCATCTCAACCCTCAACAACTGCTAACTATGTAACCCCCCTCGCTGCCAGGATCCTTCGAATCCTTGGCCTCGTTGTACAGGCACTCCGCGAGGCTGCCGCTGCTCGTCCTTAGATTCGGCCCCGCCATTCCGATCTTGTGGGCGAAACCCCAGGAATTCACGGATATCAACGTCCCGACCCCGTCGGCGTCGACGTCTACCAGCCACGGCCCGCCGGACGCCCCCCCCGTCATGGCGCAACTATCGAGCCAGTAATTCTCGTACCACTCCACGCCGTTGATCGTGGTGCGTTCCATCGCGCAGTGCCGTAGGCTCGGGTCTCTGTCCGCAGAGTATCCGACAGAGAAGACGAACTCGCCGTCGTCGACAGTCGCGTCGAAGTCGACCCTCATCGAGCGAACGTCGACGTCGAGGACGCCCGTAAGTCCCTCGTCGTACCCCCCCGCGTGCGCGGCGGGATCGTCGTACGCGACGTAGTACGCGTAGTCGTACGGCACGTTCTCGGGGAAGCCCGATTTCGTCCATCCCTCGGCGACGATCGCGTAGCTCAGGTGCCAGCAGCCGTACCTGTCGTTGTCGCAATCGTAGTCGCTCTCCTTCCCGATCGTGCTGTCCTGGTCGGGCACGAACACCGCCCTCGTCGCGAATTTCCCGAGCGCGTCGGAGTACGCGCAGTGCGCGGCCGTCTGCACTATCGAGCGGCCGTTGTCGTGATCGGGCGTGTCGCCGTCGGGACCGTCGTGCACGACCGTGCCGGTGCACACGTACGTCTCGTCCGAGCCGTCGAACTCGAACAATATCCTCCCGGTCGCGGATTGGACGGTCCCGCCGTAGGACCAGTCGGAGTCGGTCTCGTACTTCCTCGGCATGGGCGAGTCCTCCTCCCCCTCCTCGTCGTCCTCGTCGTCGTCTCCGTCGTCCTCATCCCTCCCTCCCAAACCGCCGGACGTCACGATGTCGAACGATATGCCATCCGCGTACCTCCTCTTGCCCCTGATGTCCTCGGCCACGATGCCGTATGTCCACGACGTTCCGCCGTACCCGTCGAATCCGTCGATCGTGATCTCGTAGGTATCCCCGGACACCTTTTCCAACTCGAGCAGATCCAAGTCGCCGTTCTCGTCCTTCAGTTGGACATACACGACGCGCGCCTCGGAACCCGTGACCTTCGACGGCAGCACGCGCGTGCCGAAGTCTGGGTGTTCTTCCAAATCTCGCTCACGCAGGACGGGAACGTCTGTCCTATCCTCGGTAGCTTGTTATTATTATTTGCGCCGCCCTCCGTCCTCTTCTTCGTTGTGCGATGATTGTGTGCATCCTTCGCCTCGACCATGGCCCTCGCGTCGTCCCCTACCACAACCGTCGTGGTCGTGGTCGTGGTCGCGGTAATGTTTTTTGACATCGCCTCCTCCTCTTCCTCCAACGACGACGATGCGCGATCGTCGCGATCGTTCCCCGCAGCCTCGCCCCTTCTGCCCGCCGTCCATCGCGTCGACGTCGTCACGAGCTCGCGCGGTCGTCGTCGCCTTCGTCGTCGTCGTGGCCTCGTGAGACGATACGCCCCGTCGTCCGACGATGACGTCGTCGAGGTGGATCATCCCGTCCCAGTACGACCTCCTCTTTCCCCCTCCCCCTCCTCCTCCTCCTCCCGAGGAAGAAGAGGAAGAAGAAGACGACGCGACGAACGCCGAGGCGTACGATCGAAGGTACCCCCCCACGCCGGACACGCACGCCTCCCCGGAACCCCGATCGATCTTGAGATCGAGCGGCATCGCCTTCCTGACCTTCTCCGGCGTGAGGTTGTCGAACGCCTCGGACGCGGATACGCGGAG
>JALLAZ010001640.1:0-12522 GCA_036939755.1 Stephanodiscus triporus | reverse complement strand
ACGGTGGTGGACAGTACGGGGGACGAGCCTATGGGGGACAGCAGGGATATCAGGGACCGGGGGCACAGGGAGGGGGATATAGCACGGGATATTACCGCCCCCATCATTTCGAGCCCCGCGATTCATGGCACACCAATTGGACCGACGAGCGACACCCAAAGATCAAGACGATGATGGCCACCTACCTCGATAGGACCAGCGGTCGCGTTCATCTTGCCGAAATCTTAACGGCAGCGGGGAAAAAGCAGACTGATTTACCCACGCTACCGCAATACGTCCACCCAAATGGACGCCCTTTCTTGTGCTGGACAAGCGTGCTGGGGCGATGCACGTATCGCGAGTGTCGTTTCCACCAACAAGGTGGACATCCCAACCCAAAGGACATCACCGACGACTTCGCTGACAAAGTCGTCGACACGCTCAACAAAGGGATACTTGCCATCGGGGGAACGGGAGCGCCCGGGGGATCGCCATCGAAGAAACAAAAGGTAGCGGGCGAAGAACCCCAAAGCCTATGACAACGACCCCCCGCGATAGGGGACACACAACCCAAGGGGTGTGCAACGATACCGATCGATCGACTATATTATGGGAATACGAACAAAGGAACAGCGATGAGGGGGGCGACACGGACACTAGGGGACACACGATTGGCGGCGGCATTGGGGCCGTTGGATACCGTCTTTGCGCAGAAATTCATCAAAACATTAGCGGTAGACGACGCGCCGTCACAGGGGACAACGACAACAACGAAAGGGATCACAGAGAGCGGGACGGGGCCGCAGGATATTTTCAAACCGGGGATAGAACTTATGTATGGGGGACAAGGTAAGATAACACATACACCTAAGCTAACAAACATTACAGCACCGAAACAGGACACAACGGAGGCCACGGAAACGCCCTCGGACGCGGCGGCTTTTCGTGGACTTGCCCCCCCGATACGTCTTGATAACAATGAAGCGGCCACAGGGGCCGATAGGAAACAAATTCGATTGCAGAACAAACATCGACGAAAACGGTTAAAGGCCACACAACAGCAACAAACAGTATGGACAAACCACACAGGCGCTGTGCCGTACGACTCCACACCACTGCCACGGGTGCGCGGGACATATCGGAATTCAATGTGCCCGACAGGACGGGCCCTCCTCCATCCTGCAGCTGACAGTTTACGTGAGTGGGCCACGTTTGGATGCCCAACACACACAGGGCGCAACTGGAGTAAGGACGAAATATGGGAAGCAGTTGAACGGGGGCCGCATCGGTCGGCAACGTCACCAGAGGCTTTAGCACACTTTGCGGCAGAAATACAAGAAAAGATAAAAAAGGGCCAGGCGAGGCTGGTCGCGTGGGATGACATCAAGGACGACCCTCCCCCGCAATTAAAGGTATCTCCCATAGCGGCGATCCCACATAAATCGAAGGCTTTTCGCTCGATACTTGATTTGTCGTTCCGCTTACGGCTAAAAAATGGTGGAATACTGGCGGCAGTAAACGACACAACGGTAAAGACCGCGCCACAAGGGGCGATTGATCAGCTGGGGGAATGTCTTACTCGAATCATTCACGCCTTTGCCGAGGCCGACGACGACGCAAAAATCTTCATGGCAAAATGGGACATAAAGGATGGATTCTGGCGGATGGACTGTCGGGCGGGGGAGGAATGGAATTTCGCGTACGTCCTCCCCCAACCAGAGGGGTCACAGATACAGTTGGTCGTCCCAACATCGTTGCAAATGGGTTGGGTCGAATCCCCTCCGTATTTCTGTGCCGCCACTGAAACGGCGCGTGATATCGCCGCCGAATATACCAACATGCCGGTTGGCACGTTACCACCCCATAAATTCTCTAAATACACGGCGGGCGGACGTTCATACTCCGATCTACGGGCGAACCGGAGTGGGGAATCATTTCGATCAATTATAGAAGTCTATGTCGACGACTTTATGAGCCTCGTTATCCCAGTCACGACAGCTCAGCTTCAGCATGCCGCTAATGCCATACTGACAGGAATCCATGACGTGTTTCCCGCGGACGATGACAACGATGACGACGATCCTATTTCGGAGAAGAAACTCAAAAAATTGGAAGGGCAGTATTCCACGTTAAAAACACTGCTCGGCTTCGACTTTGATGGGATTGGTAAGACCATGTGGTTAGAAGCGGCGAAACGGGAAAAACTTCTGACAATACTACGAGGTTGGATTCGCAATGGCCATCGGGGATCTGCAGGGATACCCTTCAAGGAATTCGAAGCGACAATCGCAAAAATCCGGCACGCATTTACATGCATCCCGATGGGGGTCAGTCTTCTCTCACCGTGCAACCGCATCCTGAAAATCCAACCACCGTACGTGTTTTTGAACCGAAATAAACGGGTGCTAACGGCGATAGAGGGTTGCCGCACCCTCCTCAGAGAATCAACAAAGGAACCAACAAGATGCAAACAGCTAATCGCAGGGTGGCCCGACTACATTGGTTTCGTCGACGCTTCAGGACAGGGCACTGGCGGCGTCATTGTAGGCGAACTCTCCCCTTGTGTGCCCACAATCTTCCGGTGGCAGTGGCCACCTGACGTCGCAAACGATATTAAAACGGCAGAGAACCCCGGAGGACACATTTCCAACTCGGATTTGGAAATGGCGGGGCTTGTCCTTTTGTGGCTCACAATGGAGGAAGTCTGTGGACCCCTGGAGGAGAAGCGCCTCACTCTATTCAACGACAACTCCCCGACGATCGGATGGGCAACAAAACTAGCGTCAAAGCGCTCAACAGTGGCGGAACACCTTGTTCAGGCTCTGGCCCTCCGAGCAAAGCTGCAGAAGGCGTGCCCGTTCACCCCAATTCACATCGCCGGAAAACGGATGGCTATCGCGGACATACCCTCACGTTCGTTTGGCAGCAATCCCGCATGGCATTGCGCATCAGATGACGAGTTGCTCACACTGTTTAATTCTTCTTTCCCGCTACCTTCACAGCAATCGTGGACAGTCTTCCGCCTGAGCTGCAAGACAGTTATGCGCGTGATTTCCGCCTTGCGGATGCAGCCTTTCGTGCTGGAAGATTGGCGGCGACTTCCGTCGCCAGGGAAACTCGTTGGCGACATTGGAAAACCTATGTCACGGTTATGGGACTCGATCCGTATCTACAATCGACAAGTTTTGAGCAGCGCATCCGATGCCTCACAGGTTTCGCACAGCGAGTCCGCACCGGATATTTTGGGCGAGGACGACAGGTCCAGGCTCCAACAGTTACAAGCGCAATTACGGCCATTGGGCAGACGATATCCATGGCCGTCGGAGACAACCCAACAAAGGTGGTAGGGTCGGAGAAGTTCCTCCCGGCCCTACAGATCATGATCGAGGGATATGCCAAGGACGACCCGCCGACGCGAAAAATGTTACCAATCGAATCGGACGTACCAGAACTGCTTGTCGACTTAGGATACGGCACATCAGGCACGCCACACACTCAGGCGGTAGGGGATCTCACCTTAATCGCGTTTTACTATCTCCTTCGAATTGGGGAATATACGGTGAAAAACAAACGGGGTAACGTAAAACAAACGGTACAGTTCAAACTGGAAGACGTCACCTTTTTTAAGAAAACGAAGGGCGGTCAGCTCCGCTGCCTCCCGAAAACTGCACCTTACGAACTCATCTTGTCTGCTGATAGTGCAACCCTTAAGCTTGACAACCAGAAAAATGGATGGAAAGGGGTGTGTGTGCATCAGGAAACGAATGGCGAGGCAACCCTGTGCCCGATTCGGGCGCTCGGCCGACGAGTCGTTCACCTCCGCCAAAATGGGGCCGTGAAGTCGAGTTTCCTATCAACATTTTTTCATGAAGGGAAGAAGTTTGATGTAATGGGCGAGGATGTAAGTAAAGCGCTCAAGCTAGCGGCTACACTCTTGGAATACCCCGAAAAACGGGGCATACCCATCGAGTTAATCGATACGCATTCACTCCGGTGTGGCGGTGCAAACGCATTGGCTCTGTCGGGGTATTCGGATACCCAAATTCAGAAGATGGGACGATGGCGGGGCGCTACGTTCAAAGAATACATTCGGGAGCAGCTAGCGTGCTATTCGGAGGGTATGACGACTAACATGAAACGGAATTTCAAGTTCGTTAACGTACACGGGAATGCATATCATGACGTAACAAGCAAATGTGTTCTCTCCGATTACGATTGGGAATAAGCATTTCTTCGTTCGAGTATATCTATCGTTTGGGCAGGTGTCTGTGACATGGTACCGGCCTGCTGCCGGGATCCCGAGCACTGAATGACATCATCAACGAACGCGATGGTCGACTGTAATGCTCGGGTTATATGTAATCTCGCTGGGGTCAGGGTTCGTGTGTGTCGGCTCGTGACGGACTTGCCCGACGCCCGCTAGATACAGGCGTCCGCCGGGGTCCGTCACGATACCTCGTCACGGGTGGGTGGTGCTCTTTCCCTGACCTCTGGGGATGACCAGGAGGGTCGATGGGGCGACATTTTGTCCCCAGGGAGTCAGGGTTCGGGTTTGGGTTCGCATCTGGGGATACTAAACCCTTCACTTTTTGGCACCACAAGCACTTGACTAGCATTAGCATTTAGGTAGGATTAGCATTAGAATTGGATGTATCCAATCATGACGTCATGTGTCCGTCGAGGGACGACGAACCTAGGTCCAGTCGTCAGACTTGAGTGAGGGCAGGTGGACGGACGGTACGATACTACGATACGGCGGGAACTCCTTCGGATTCCGAAATTTCCCGCCAAATAATAAATATTTGAACTCCACTCGACCACAAATATAATCAAATCTCGAACGACTTCATCCTCCTCACCCGTCCGAGACGACGTCGTCGGGATATCTACCTAGGAAAATAAAATAACCCCCGATGAGCAAACAGCTGCTGCACTCGTGCCGATCCCACGCGGTCGTCGTGGCCTTGAACGATCGCGCGTTCGCCGTGATAGTAGGGAGGGACGGCGGCAGCCGGAAGAAGAAGAAGAACGACGACGAAGACGACGACGACGGCGCTTCCTCCGCCTCGGTCGCGGCGGTGGCGCTGGAGTTGTCGCCGCCGTCGTCGTCGTCGTCTTCTTCGGTCGACGGCAGTAAGGCCGAGGACGGCAACCCGCGCGAGATACGAGCGGTGTGCTGCCACGCGACGTCGTCGTCGTCGTCCGACGAGGAGGAGGATGATCGCCGGGTCCTGTTCGCCGTGTCCCGGGAGGACAAGACTCTGTCCCTCTACTCCTTCCTCCCGCCTTCGTCTTCTTCTTCTTCTTCTCCTTCTTCTTCTGTAGATGGGACCGGGACCGACGGGAAGGAGGAGGGGAAGATTTCGTACGCGCCGCGCGACGACGTCGACGTCCCCCTCCTCCTACGGCCGATCGTCACGTACGACGTGCCGAGGCGGGCCAACTGCCTCGCCTTCGCGACCGTGAAGTCGAAGGAGTCGACGACGTCGACGACGAAGTCGGATCTGCTCGTCGCGATCGCGGGGGACGCGTCGGGGGACGCGTGGGCCTATCCCGTCCCCGACGACGACGTCTGCGAAAACGAAAACAACGACGGGGGGAGGGGGGCGTCGACGTCGACGTCGACTACGACTACGTCGTCGTCGTCGCGCCGCCACGCACGTCGACTGCTGCTGGGGCACACGGCGTCCGTGCTGACAGGCCTCAACGTCGCCGCGGACGATAGCGTCATCCTCACGTCCGATCGCGACGAGAAGGTGCGCGTGTCGTCGTTCCCGCGCACGCACGTCGTGCGGGGGTACCTCCTCGGTCATACGTCGTTCGTGTCGACAATGGACGTCGCGGACGTTGTCGTCGGGGGGGACGACGACAAAGACGACTACGGTCGTCGAGGGAGGAGGAGGAGGAGGAGGACGGTGTGCGTCACCGGGAGCGGGGACGGCACGGTACGCCTGTGGGATTGCGCGTCGTTTTCCATGATCGGGATGGTGCCGGTGGCGATGGTGCGCAAGGGATGCCCGCCTCCCCCTCCCGTGGGGGCGGACGAGTCGTATGCGGAGGAGGACGAGGGGGACGATGATGGCGGGAAGACGATGGCAAATGGAGAGGAGGAGGAGGAGGAGGAGGAGGATGAGGGGGGGGGGGACGACGTCAAGGACTTTCGCGAGGACTCCGATGGTGATGAAGAAGAAAAAGAAGAAAATGATGATGACTCCGACGACGAAGACGACGACGATGATGATGATGACGACGAGCGCTCCTTAGACGGTCACGCCGTGGCGATCCCGCTCTCGGTGGCCCTTGGTCCCGACGCCGAATTCGTTATCGTCGCGCGCGATGGCATATCCGCCATCGACGTCCATCCCATCCCTCCCCCCCCTAAGTCCGTCGCGTCATCGTCGTCGTCTCTCCCTGTGACGTCGTCGTCTTCCTCCTCCTCTTTCGCATCCCTGCACGAGAGGCGGACGCTCGTTTGTCCGTCGCAGCCGCTGTCCGTCAGGTGCCTATCGGACGGATCGATCCTCGCGTTGGTCGGGGCGCCGGATTACCTCCTCCATTATCGACGCAGCATCGGCGTGGACGACGACGGCGGAGACGACTACGCCTTCGTGGACGCGTCGTCCACCTCTGCGTTTTGCACGTCGTTGAGGGGCGCAGTCGGATCCAAGGTCTGCGACATGCCGACGTCCACGTTGGAACGCGACGAGCACGGGGAGTGGAAGTTGCGTAAGACGAGGGTTCTCGACGATCGGGGCGGCGGGGACAACGGAGACGACGGGAGCAAGCGGGGGGTGGGGGCGGGGGGTGGGGCGGGGCTTCATTGGAATGACGTTGGGAGGAGGGAGGTGGCCAAGTTGAGATTGCAACGTCGGAGGAAGCGAAGGAGGGAGAGGGGCAAGATGGAGCACGTCGGCGGCTGCGATAGTTGAAAGGACGATTGCTCTGATAGGGTTAGATGACAGAATGCTAAGTGAATAAAAATGCATGCCTGGTTCGATGGTGCCACTCTTACCCTACGCGAAAATACAATGTCGCCAATAACTCCTCTAGGTCAGACACGAGAGCATATTAGGAGGATGAGGAGGTCAGGAATAGAAGGATTTATTGCTGTTGCAAATAGAGGCAAGATTTTTTTTATGTATAAAGTCCGTGTATGAATAGCGAGTAATTTCACCACCTTAGCCTCTAGAGAGACATTTACAGAAACGTAAATGGGTCATCATCCCAGTTCAAGTCAATAATGTCTTTCCTTTTGTTGGGCTCGTTTTCGTTCTTTGGTGAATTCTTTTTCCTCCTTCCATGAGAGATCGGAGACTTGGATGGCGATTTCGATGCAGGAGACAACGTGGAAAGTCTATTCGTAGCATCGGAGGAGATGCGTCGTAAACTCTCTTCGTCAACTTCGTGTCTTCTGTTCGACGCGGGCATTGTTTTGCCGTCTTCTTCGTCGCTGTTGATCTCTATGATGTCATTAGATTTCTTCATCGCCGACGTAGCCTTTTTTGCGGCGTCTTTAATATCGGCGGCCCTATTTGAGACTTTGACGGTCATGGCCTTTGGCGTTTTCTTCATTTTGCAGTCCTCCAAATTGTCCTTAACTTCATGTCCTTTCTTAGAAGCTACTCCGTTTGCTGCAGTAGCGACAGCAGGCTTGGACAGAACCTTTTTGGCGTCGGATTGAATTGCTTTTGACGTGCGTTTTGGCCGATAGCCTCCCTCCTCGCCGCTCTCTTCATCGCTACCACTTTCCACTGTTTCGTCGTCACTGTCAGCTCCATCCAAATCCGAATCACTGCCTTCGTCGACGTAGCTCACTTTGGCAGCCGTTACGCTCCTACGAGGAGCACGCTTCCTAGCAGGAGTAATCTCCTCCTGATCGTCATCGTCGGACTCGATCATTGTTTTGCGTTTTTTTGGTCCCTCCGTTGACTTCCTCTTCTTGGAAATGGGCACGAATTCGTCGACATCGCAACTATCACCATCATTTCCGTCTCCGACATCAAAATCCTTGCTTGCATCACTTTCCAAATCAATCTCCTTGCTCGAAACACTGTCCTTACGCTTGACGGAAGAAGCGCCCACCGAACTTTTTCTTCCGCGATTTGTTCCCTCATCGTATCTGCCTCCGCCGTCCACCGTCCGCTCCGATCCCCCATAATGATTCATTTTCGCCAGATTTTCGTTTTCGCGTTCGTCACCGTCATCATAGTCCGCCTTCGTTGCCGGAATCGCCTCCAACGGCGCGGCTTTCCCATCGCCATCCAAAAGATTGCTGTCCCCCAACACGATCACGGAGCGGAAAACGTCCTTGCAGATGATGGATCCGGTCCCCGTCTTTTTATTTTTGCCGTTCCCTCCTCCCGACGAGGCGGAATCCTTGGCCCCACCCGTGCGCTTGAAAGACAGCGCCATGAACTTTCCGGAGATGGGAATGGCCCTTCCGGACATGACCAGCTGCCCGACCCTCTTCCCCGTCGTCGGATCGTCCCCGTTCACGTTGTCGAGGGTGTCGCGATCGTTCTCGCCGTCGGGAGACGACGACGACGACGACGGCGGCGCGTCGTCATACGCTGGGAAGGGGATGCGCAGCTCCACGCGCCCCCCCGACGACGAGACGAGCCTCCCGAGCAGTCGGGGCGGATGCGCGGGCGCGAACGGATTCCTCCCCCTCCCGGCCTTCCTCGCGTTTTCCTCCTCCCCGACGACATCGTCGTCGTCGTTCGGCCCGTCGTGGTCGGCGACGGCCCCCCCGCCGCCCCCGCCGCCGTCGCCGACGCTCGTCGCGTCGCGTTCTCCGGCGGCGGTCGACGACGCGAGGACGGGGGCCCTCAGCGACATCCGTCCGGGGAACACGATCAGGAATCGGGAGGGACCGCCCGAGCCCCCCCCCATCACTGCGGACGGCAACGACGCCGACGCCGGCTGAACGGCGCGCTTGCGCAGGAAGACGTCGGACCCGTTGCACGATCGTCGGAGCAGGCCACCGGGCCTCAGGCGGCGGACGTCGTCGTCGTCGTCGTCGCGCGGTGCGGGATAGGAGGATTTCGACGAGACGGGCCACCCCCTGGGAAGCGGCGGCGCCTTCTTCGTCGACGCCGACGAAGATGTCACCGACGTCTTCTTCTGCGACGCCAACGAAGTTGTCACCGCCGATGCAGGCCTCTTCTTGCCAATGACATTGGCGGAAATAGGCCGCTTCACCTTGTCGGACGATGTGGTGGACGCCACGGCGGTGGTTTTGCCCATGGCTGACAAGAGTATTGGTAGAGCAATGACAAAATCTCTGAGCCGCCTTTCACCACCCAAAACAAAAATATTCCATCACAAAAGACTTATTGCTCCATGTGAGGATCGAACTCACGACCTCAGGATTATGAGACCTGCGCTCTACCAACTGAGCTAACGAAGCGTTTCAAGCATGATTTCACAAAACATATATAAAACTTCCTGTAAAAATTGTGCAGAGCCCGATACTGCGTAAAATACTTGACAGATTTCAGCCTCACTGGGGTAAATAACAACAACCACGGACGAAGAGCGACCGCCCAGCCTCAGCCTCAGGGCGCATCTACCCCCCCCGTTGACGGTGCCGGATCTGAGCGGTAGGGGGAAGGGCAAGGTCTATCACCGCCATCCCACGGGATGGCAAGAGGTCGAGGACAATGGGGATGCACGGGGATATCATCATGACCTCTCGTCCCTTGACCACCCGACCAATGGGTGGAACAAAAAGACTGTTCTACTCCTGGGAGGCGGGGGGTGAATACGGAAGGGAGGAAAGTCATTGGAAGGTCATCATCAGATGACAACAGCTTCGATGCATCCCTGCTGAATGGGGAGGGGAGGGAAAGGGATGGGATAATGATGACAGTGGCAAGGGAGGGGATAGTATGGAATCGGGGAGTACTTTCTTTGCCCGGAGACTGGAGAGGAGGGTCCGCTGGGTGACGTTGCCAAGGTCATTGCTGTTGCTGGACGGTGGGACATCGTTGCTCCTCCCAGGCACGGAGGAGGAGGAGCACATCATGAATGAGTGTTCCTTCTTCTACAGCAACATGGACAATGAGATGATGATGATGGCCGCACCACATCATCATCTTGTATAGGATTGCCACAACAACATGGATGACATGGATAAGGGCGATATCATCGAACAAATGCCGCATATCCATGAAATGACAAACACCCACATGCCATCATTCTCTTGCATGTCGTATGCACATGTGCGAGGCATAGGTGAATGGAACGGAGGTACCGATCTTGATTGCAACAGAACCATTGCCAAACAATGTGACTGGCATGGTGGCTGTGCACACAATTGATGGGGGTGGGCGGACGGCCCGAGTATGATGTCAACTACAATAGGGGCTGCACTGGAGAATTTTGAAAGATTTTTTTTTCATTGAAATACATTTTCAGTGAGTTGAATGTTGTAGATATGGCGTGCTGGATAAATAGTCATCAAGAAAAAAGTAAAAAAAAATCACGGCATCCCTTCCGTAACGGGCCAAAACATGTTTTTTTTCATCCTGCTAACTAAACGCCCAAATTAACTAGTGATTTAGCCCCATTTTGAAACTTCTAGAGTGCATGCATATGACTCATAAAAATTATGTATGATGTTGCCATGGATGGGGTGAGGATGCTTGTAAAGTATTGGGGTGTGATTCCAACTCTAAGTTGTCTTTTGAGGCTACTACAGAGGCGGACACCATTGTCTGTGGGCATATACCTTGAAAAAAGGGGGGAAAGTAAGTACTAATAGAGACCATGTAGGAATTGGTACTAGAGTTTTCAGAGGCCCCCTTTATCCCCCCCCCCTCCTCCTTCTCCTCCTACTCCTCCATACTTTCACCTCCACCTCCACCTCCTCCTCCTCCTCCTCCTCCTCCTCCCTCTCTCCACCCTACTGTTGCTGTCATGGTCATCGCCCTTGTCGTCCTTGTTGTCTGTCCCTCCCGTGCCATTGCCATCGTTTGATTGTTGTTTCGGTCGTCGTCCTCGTCCTCGTCCTAGTCATTTGTTTGATTGTTGCATCGCGCTCCCCCCCTCCCCCCCCTCTCCCCCATCATTGCTGCTGTCATCACTGTCACCATCATTGTCGTCATCGTCATCATCGTCATCATCGTCGTCATCGTCATCATCCTCGTCATCATCCTCGTCATCGTCGTCATCGTTTTCATCGTAGTCATCTTCGTCATCGCCTTCGTCATCGCCATCGCCATCGCCATCGCCATCGCCATCGCCATCGTCTCCGTCGCATTTGGTTGATTGTTGTTTTGGGGTCAGTCCCTTTGACTGCGCCACCTCCAACGCCTCATCATCATGGATGTGCGCGTGGTGCATCGAGCTCCCCCCCCCCCCATTCATCTTCTCCATCAACCCTCGCCTCGCTTCCTCGCGCTCGCGCTCCCTTGCCCCCCCACCCACCCCCCCATCTTAACCCTATACTCTCATCACACCTGCTCCCAATTAATTTGATTGTTGTATTTTCAAGGGCGGGCACAGTGCCACCTTGTCTCGCTTGTCGTGCTGGCGCCCGGACCGGTCATAGTCGCGCTACATCACTCGAGCTCCCCTCCCCCACCCCCTCCCCCTCCTATCTCCTCCCTCTCCCCCCTCGCCTCACATGCTTCCCTCGCTCACCTTGCTGATGCCCGTCTCGTCCTTTGGGTTGCCATCGTTAGATGACAGTTATTTCTAAGGGTGAGGGGGTGGGGTGGGGTGACGAGATGACGAGGCGGATTTTCATCATCGTTGTCAAAAAATGAGATTTTTGGCTTGTGCACGCAATTTCAGTGGGGTGGGGACACTAAGATCACAAAGGGAATTTGTGATGTTCTAACCTTGCCAAGATTGACAATTCCATCGTGGGAGGGTTTGGTGATTCAGACGGCGTTGAGGGGTGAGGGGGGCGCGATATCAAAAATCGGCGAGGTGAGAATTTTGATACGCAGTCTTGCCATATCACCACCCAGATTTTTGGAGAGAGCTACGAACAATATAAAAAAACTGGCAGTAGGAGCTCTTGGTCTGGAGCCCCTAATAGTATTCGTTTGTATGTGAGGTGTACTAGTACGCACGGAAGCAAACCAGTACGCAAGGTATTTGTTGGACAGACTACAATGTGACTCTCTGCCCCTTTATTCTCTCACAAGTCACAAATCCTTCTCACGACTTCTTTCACCCACTCTGCCTTTCTTGTGGTATGGAAAGCCACTCCGACTGACATCTGTTAGATCTTTCTTTCGTTGTGTGTGATTTGTCATGAGAGATGAGTTGTGATGGGGTCATAAGTATAGATAATTCATAATTCCACCTGTAACGCAAAAACACAGTTCGTACCTTTCCCGCCGTGATGGCAAAGGAAAATTTAGTCGTAAAGTGTAGTATTGTACTCTAGAGATCACTCGCTTGAATCTCGACCACCTGTAACCCGCCCTATGTACTTTCAGGTATGTAGGGGCAGGAACTGTCGAGAGAGGTCAGACAGACCGAGGATACCCTCTACGTAAATAGTAGGGTACATACTAGGTAGTAAGT
>JALLAZ010001632.1:0-17423 GCA_036939755.1 Stephanodiscus triporus | reverse complement strand
ACAGACCCTGATTGTGTAATGGAAGCAAGGAGTTAAAGGTAGCGATGCAAAAACAACGAGTAAACGAGTGGTCGCTACACACGAACACCATTCAGACGCAAGGCAAAGTCTCGCTCTTCAATATCAAGCCGTCGAAATCGAAGACAGCGCCATTGTCGCCCCGGCATCCGTAGTCGCGCCTCTGCCTCCGTGCGAATCCGTCATCCCTGCACAAAACATTTGCGAGGTGGGTGGCCTCCATCGACGTCGTGTTCCGACCGTAGTGCACGGCGTCGTCGCCGTCCGCCATCGCCTCGGGGGTGCTCGTGAAGCCGAACGTGTCTACGAGGATCGCGCTCGCTCCCCCTTCCCCTCCCTCCTCCTCCGACGACAACGGCACTCCGCACGCCACGACGTGGCCGACGGCCGCCCGAAAGGCGCGCTCCTTCCCGGCCGTGTTGCACCTGGCGCACGGCCCCGTCGGATCCACGCACCGTTCCGGCCACAGCTTGTGCAGTCCGAACACGAACGTCGGCACCCCCCGTCCCCTCGCGTCGCTCAGAATCCTCGAGAACCTGTCGCGGAAGGCGTTCGCGCCACGGAAGTACGTGCCCATGTCCCACACGGCCATCCCGAACACGGCCGCGTCGAGCGCGTCGAACTCCCTCTCGTGCCGGCGCACGTCGGCGTGGAACGAGGAGGGGGTCCACCAGAAGACGAATCGTCGGTCACGATTGTTGGAGTCATCCCCGACCCCGGTCGCATTCGCGTCATCTTCGTCGTCGCGCGCGAACGATGACGAAGACGACGACGACGACGACGTCCCGTTGAAGACGAACTCCCTGCGTCCGCCGGGGCGGTAGAAGTCGGGAGGGCGGCGCTCCAGCGTCCCTTGTCCCGCCCTTTCCAGCCTGCGAGTCAGCTCGACATAGACGTTGAGGAGGAGGCTGTCCCCGAAGAACGCGATCCTGCGGTACTCGAGCGACGTGCAACTCCCGAACTCCGCGTCGGTGTAGTACTCGTACTCGCACTCGGACGATCGGGGTCTCCACCGGTCGGGGGCGATCCATTCCCCGGGGGCGACGTCCTCCGAGTACGCGCAGGTTTCGTTACCGGCCTTCATACCCATCATCGCGTGATCTTCGACGCGTAGGTCGGCGTGGCGGATCGTGATTAACAGCGACGGGCACGCCATCAACGCCATCATGGTCACGCGGGAGAAGATCCATCCTCTCCTCGTCGGTGGCGCGCGTATCCGCCCGTTAAGCAACGACATTCGGTGGCGGAGGATGTTGCTCCCGATTTTTCACATGCTTACCGGGGAAGCGGGGGATTCTCCGTCACTGAACGCCGAACCCGCGGCCGCGCGGCCGGCGGCACCGGCCACCAGGACAAAACCATTTTGCATTTTGAGGCTTCGTGTGGGCAAAAAAGGATGGACAGACCTGCTGGTCTTCTTCGTTCGCGTGGAGACTCCGCGGGTCCCGCCGACGACCGTTTGCTGGGCTTATTTATGGGGAAATAAAATGGGGTTTGAATCAGACAAAATTATGGGCATCATTTTTCCAACGATTTTTCGGATTCTACCATCCCAACATCATTCCCTCGTCCACGAAACCGACGAAAGTGAAGAAATAATGGTGGAGGCTTTGCTTTGACACAAAAGATAGTAACGTCGGGACTCCATAAACCCCGGGGTTTGCTCTATCGCACCACCTTGACACCAATAGAGAGAAATAAAGTGAGAAGATCCAGGGAAGAAACCATTGAACGCCGCGATGATTGCTGGAATCCGCCTGTGGATGAGCTTAGTCATCCTATGCGTCGGATCTGCCATCATATCCTTCCAACAGATGAATATCTTATCGGGTTATTTTCCCTCGTTCCGGGATGCTGTGGATGATCCGTCGAACGACGAAGATGGCGGAGAGGGCATCGAAATGGCCGACTTTCGCGAGCCGAAGGACGGTACGATCAAATCCATATCTCTATTGGGAGAACGCAACTCTGGAACGCGGTGGATATATGGGTGAGTTCGTCCCTTCAATGCAACGTGCTGCTCTAATCAATATTGGCTTGGCTTCTCTCTCACGTCATTGTCCTCTACTCCGACTTCGCGAAGTCATTTGGGGCTATGCTTCAATCACACCATTCCGGTACATCGATCCTTATCTCGATACAAGCATTGGTTTCAATACGATTCTTCAAAAATTCATCCGCACACACTCTCCATTGCCATGTTTCGCGATCCCTTGAGCTGGACATGGGCCATGAAGGAAGTGCCCCATCACGCCTCTGCTCACGTCGATCTTCCATGGGAGTCATTCGTTACGAAGGAATGGACCACCGAGCGACTCTTCAAGGACAGAGAGTGGTTTAAGCATCATAGAAAAATGAACAACGACACTGGACGCATATGCCAAGAGAACTTTCACTACCACGAACTTGTGTCGTGCCTCACTCGTCCGTATCCAGATGGGTATTGGGGTGATCACCGAAAGCATAAGTATTCTCAACATCAGCCATTTTATGAGATGACGGTGAACGATCCGGAGGGTAAGCCGTACGCGAATATTCTGAAAATGAGAGCGGATAAGATTCGGAACTTCGTGGAGTCGGCAACATATTCCAATGTGGAAGGCTTTTGGCACTACCAATACGAGGAACTTTTGAAGACGGGTACGGAGGACTTGGTCACGAAGATTGAGCGTGCAACTGGAGTGAAGCGCAATCCAAAAAAATGCAAAATCTACGAGCCTCAGGACCGTCGCAAGAGAGAGATGGACCAGGATTTCATTGATTATATGATTGATCACGTGGATTGGGATGCGGAGGCTCTGGTTGGCTACAGAAAGCCGGCTTCTTCCTCAAGACAAATCCAGGATTAGCAGTCTGTCCCCTATTTTCCCTTTAATGTGGCGCCGCACTTGCCCGTTAGTTATAATACACGGATGAACAACACATAGTTTCTAAATATTCTCTATAAAAACTCATTATTTACTGCTCAGACTTCTTCGCTTCCTTGGCAGCCCTCGAGGCAAGTCGTGCCCGTGCCCTGCTCTTCTTGGCCTCAGCCTGGTCAGTCAAAGCCTTGGCCTGTGCTTGTTCGCCCTTCATTGCGTGGATGGTCTCGAGCAATACACGCTTGTTCTTGAACTGGTTACCCTTGGCGCGGAGGTAGAGAGTGTGGTAGATGTGCTTGTCAATTTTCTTGGCATCGCGCATCTTGTGGAGGAGACGACGAAGGACGCGGATGCGGCGCATCCAGAGCACCTTGAAGGGAAGACGAGCGTTGGCGGTACCGCGACGCTTTCCCATGCCTAAAAATTAGAGGGAAATTACGTTTTGCATCAGCGAAGGTTCGATTGCGTAAATCAAGAAAATATCTCCGAAAGCAAAAGTCCCCCGTATTTTTTCGTATGATGTGATGTGGTCGAGAAAAATAGTACACAGCCCAAATAAATAGCTTGGACCATGCGTGGAAAACGACACACCGGTTGTCTGGCCGGCTTTGCCCAAGTCTTGACTGCACTTCACAGTGCAACCAAATTCAGGACAAACTGGTTATCTAGCCCCAAAAATCAAAGTAACACATGGGAGAACATGGTCTCAGGGATGCTTGTGCCATTCAATTCCCAGGGCAATTCAGCTGCTCCAACGATTCCCCCCGGTGCAGCATACCTCCAAAGGGAAGGTAAGATGGGTACAGCTACTCACCGGTGTGGCGACCCTTGCGCTTGGCCTCATTGCGTTCCCTCACTCGGTTCCTCGAGTGGACGACGGTGGGCTTCTTCATGATGAGACCATCTTTCTGCAACCGGGCGATGTTGCGACGGGAGTTGGCCAAGGAAATTTCATTGATTTCGTTTGGGTCCAACCAGATTTTGCGCTTGCCGCACTTGAGGACGGAAGCGGCGAGGCGCTTTTGGAGCTTAAGAGACACTGCGTGCGAGAGAGTTTAGAGGGGGGGGGGGGGGGTCATAGGACGTCAGAGGGAGTTACACGACATGAGATAAAATGCAAAAATATGCGTCGCGACTAGTCGGGGATCCCACAGCCTACTCGGTCGTCGTGCCAATCTGCATAGTTCTATCCCAGCGAAACCCGTCGAGAGTCGAGATACCCAGCACTGCATCAACGTCACCACACAGCAGAGGACAGGGCAACCTTTAAAAGCCCGGCGGCGCAAGTCGCTGGAGGATATCGCCGTCAGCGTTCACCATTGCTCCGCGGGCATATCGACATCACTCAGCCCTCTTTGGATTGAAATCATTGACGCAGGCGGATCGGCAAGGCTAGACTCACCCATGGTTCAGATCTTTTACGCCGTAACGCAGAAATGGGTCTCCTTGGGGTAACTGTAGGTGAGGACAGCTCTGGACTGCGGAATACGTAGCATTTTGTACCACCGATTCCAGTAAAAGGTAGGAGAAATATTATTTCGGGGGGAAGGAAAGGAATTTGCCCTCTTTTATCTTCTCCCCCCATCCCATGACAGAGACGAGGCCGCGCGCGCGCGACGAATCGAATCTCAGAGAGCTAAAGTGAAAGGGCGCCGCCGTGACGAATAGAATCTCCAACGCCAAAAAACGGAAATGCGCCAGTCCATTTTTGAATGAGATGCGAAGCCATGAAATCTCATTAATCATGTGCTTCTTCGTCCGCTCTGGAATAACCAAGCATACTTAACATTATTCTATTCGTCCAATCAAATTTGCAAACAATAACTACATTGTCCATCGGGTGGTGGTGTGTACTCGTTCTCTCTATCACTTTGGTAGAGTGCTTCATATCATGAAGTGCACACCAATCACTGTCGCACAAATATCGCGGCTCACCGCAGATGCAATCCCAACCGATGATACTCCCAGAATGCTTGTCTCTTGCTCGCGTCTAGAATCACTTTTGCACAAAATATCGCGGCTCACCGCAGATGCAATCCGAGCCGATGATACTCCCTGAATGCTTGCCTCTTGCTTGCGTCTAGAAATACTGGCTTCCGCTTGTTGCTGCCGCATGAGTCGTCCTTCTTAACATTCGTCGGCGAGCCTTCGCGCCTGGCATTCTCAATCTTGATGGGTTCGCTGCTGCCCTGTCGTTCTTTGATAACGAAATACCTCCTTCCATTTAGTGTGTAGTAGATACTTTGATTTCGGCGCCGCTCGCGATTAGATGAGATCGGGTACACAATGCCGTTCGAATCTAGTAATCGATAACGACGCAATGCTCCCCCGCCATTTGTTATTGCAGCTGCTAATCCATCTCTGACAAGAAGCAATAGGAATGAAAAGAGGAAGAGCGATACGATTTTGACGGCCATTGAGTTTTACTTATTTATTATTGTGTGGGTGGATTATTATTTTTGGGAAGCGAAAATTTAAACTTTGTAAAAAGTGAAGAATCTCGAACGAATCTGGGGAGGAAAGCATCGGAGACACCCCTTATCGTGTAATTTATCACAGACAACATGACAAAATCATACACCGAATCATCTTCCCAGACGAATCAAGAAGACTCTGATCCTCATTTACACGTCGATCATCTTAAAAGTGTATCTAGCAGTGGCATTCAAACGGACGAATGTGACCTCGAAACGTTGACATGTCCACATCAAGATGATGAAGGAGTTGATGTCAGGCCGTCTACTGACCACGATGGTCTGCGGAGGCGCTACAATCCAACTCGACCGGATGACTTTGCGACTCTTCAATCCGAGTTGCTGAAATGGCGCCGTCGAGAGGAGCGCAAGATTAAGGTTTCCGATCGGGACGAAGGGCAGAAACAAGACATGACGAAGCTGCTAACGAAAAAAGAAGCTCATCTACTTCGCAAAATCGAACAACTGAAAAACTCGGCAACCGACAAATGCAAGAAGGAAAAGATTCGGCATGTGATGGAATTGATGAGCCAGCCGAAGCAGTGGGAGTTGAGCGACGGGATCGTCATTGCGGTGGATAACCCCGAAACATGTCGTGCAAGAGAAATGAAAATAATGCACGATGAACTCGACGGTTCGGTCGAAAGTGGTAAGAATGGACGTGAAAAAAGCATCACGCATCTTTACACAACTTTGTTGTTCATTTCGTTGTATCCTCCAAGTTGAAGAGAGAATCGATCTACTGGGTAGAATTAAGACATTCGTCGATACAATCGATCACAGCAGTCTTGCCAAAGACGTGAGCATGTTGCTCGATCGAGAGCTGCAGATGCTGCACCGAGGTACTGATTTGGGACAAGAATACATGGAGGGACTGAGAAAACGCCTATCCAATCAGTTCACCAAGTTGGTGATACGATCAAACTCGGATGCATGCCATGGAGCTGCATACCACGCCTGATGCAAGAAGTTGAGAAGCGTTGTTTTGTATTATCATCACCACGCAACCCTGATTAACGAATAATAGGAGGAGCAAGACTCAAATGCGATCAATTGGTGAAAATAGGCAACATGACTCATTGTCCATCATCACTTTCTCAGAATAACTTTCACGGAATACATAAGTTACAATATTTTGTTTTGTTCTAGCCTCCATCCCACGTTTACTTTCCAGCAGCCATGGCAGCGACCTCAGCGGCAAAGTCGTCCTTCTTCTTTTCAATGCCCTCACCCACGGCGATCCGAGTGAAGCCAATCATTTTAGCACCATTCTCCTCGAGGAGCTTCCCGACGGTTCTATCGTTCGTCTTGACGTATTGTTGACTAACGAGACAGTTCTCGGCGAGGAACTTGTTAAGGCGTCCATCGACCATCTTACTAATGATGTCCGCCGGCTTGCCGCTCTCTGCCACCTGCTCAGTGAGGAATTTCCGTTCCTTCTCTATGTCCTCGGCGGGGACGTCGTCCTTCGTGGCGTAGGCGGGGTTCATGGCCGCCACGTGCATGGCCACGTCGACGCAGAGCTCCGGGGTTCCACCCTCGATCTCCACCAGGACGCCGATGCGGTTCATGTGGATGTATGCCCCGGTGGTGGTGGCGTCGCTCCCGCGCGCGGCGATTCGACGGACCTGGATGTTCTCGCCGATCTTGGACACTAGGCCGGCGCGGACCTCCTCGACCGTACCCCCCTCGACAGCGGCCATCATCAGCGACTCGACGCTGTCTCCCTCCATGGCCGCGGCGGCCCCAGCGACTTTTTCGGCGAACTTGGAAAACGACTCGTCCTTGGCGACGAAGTCGGTCTCGCAGTTGACCTCTACGAGCACCGTCTTCCCCCCCACCTTGGCCATGGCAATCTTGCCCTCCGCGGCTATGCGGGACGCCTTCTTGTCGGCCTTGGCAAGACCCTTCTTGCGAAGCTCGTCGGCGGCAGCCTCGATGTCGCCGTCGAATTCGGTCAGGACCTTCTTGCAGTCCATCATCCCGGCGCCGGTCAGCTCGCGGAGTTCTTTGATCTGGGCCGTGGACACCGCGAGGAGGGAGGTGGCAGATCGCCGAGCGAGAGGGACGGCGGACGGCGCGAATGCGGTGGCCATGGTGGCCGTGAGGGCGAGGGCGGCGGCGATCTTCATGGCGGAGATTGATGGGGGTCTGTGGGGTGTGGGGTGAAGGATAAACAAAAAAACAAAGTGAGGCGTGGAAGAGGGTGGTGGACGGACCGGAGTGAAGGCTGAGTCACAGCACAGAGCTAGAGGGAGAGAGGGGTAAAAGGTGGTGATGTTGTGTTTTGGCGGGAAGGGCAAACTTGACGTACGTACTTTATTGCTTCGACTTCCCTGCCCCACACGCTTTTTACGATCTTCGAGCTGTCGACAACAATGGTTGCTCCTCATCATGTCTTCATTCTTCATAATTTTTTTGAACTCAATAAAAGCACACAACAATCAACATGTTGACCAAGATCATCACCGTCGCCTTTGTGGCCTCCGCCTCCGCGTTCGTACCCGCCCAGAACGCCCGCGTGCCCACCAAGCTCAACTTCGAATACGGTGAGTATGACGAAAAGCTCTACGATCACGTAGCCAAGACGGACCTCTACAACAAGTGGAACCCCAGCTCTCCCCGCTCCACCCGCAACTTCAACCCCTTCGAGACCTTCAAGAGCAACTCCCCTGACGCCTCCGGGATCTACCCCGGCGAGCCCCGTTACAAGGATCCCATCCGCGGAGACGTCAGCTTTGCGATCATGATGGCCGAGAAGGCCGACGCCGATGCGAGGGCGGCGAGCCCCAAGGCCGGCGATGCTCCCGGATGCCCCGGATGCAAGAACTAAATGCTTTGTTTTGCTTGCAGCCGCGCTCGCTAACTGCGAGTCTCCGGAATCTGACATTTGACTTTCAAATGGAAAGTCATCAATGATGTATACCTCACCTCATTACTTTAACTTTATTCACTTCCATACACTCATGGACATGTTTAACAGATGATTTTAGAGCAAGACAAGATCTGGATACAATCTTTAATAACTTTTTACTGAATAAATTAATATCAGAGAATTTATCAAAGGAGTATGTTTTTGGTTTGCTTGTATTGTTATCTATTCAGTTTTAATAAGTTGTTGTCTTCTTCGAAAGTGAATACAAACTCGAGTCCATCATTCCAATCACCGTAAATGCACCTCCAACTATTGCTAATACTCCAGTCAAGTAATCATACCATGAACGCGACTCGCGATTGTATGACACTACAATGGGAGATAAATCGTACGAGATCATGGCCTCTATGAAAAGAAAAGCATGTGATGTGAGTGATCATATTTAGATGTTCGAAAGCTTACAGAACAATGGCGACGTTCAACATATTCTCACCCGGTACTATATGCTTTCGATAAGTTGAAAGCTGACTGTTCTGAAAAATTCTATAGACGAGCTGAGATTTGTCTCGAGCCCACCTGGAGATTTTACCTTCGCCGAATTCCGTCGCAGTAACCTTCAGATGATGATGGTAAGCTTGATGAAGCTCTTTGGTCACATAGACATTTCCGTCCATCGGATGAAGTGATTTGACGAATCCGGATTGCATGCCCTGGAAGCGCTGTACATCCACGTAATTCTTTGCGTCTTCATCTCCGAATGAGAAGTGATGCACAATATGGGATAGGTTGGCCATGTGCGCGGCGATGTCGTGTCCATACGACTGAGCGTGAATGAGAAATTTGCCTGGTGCCTTGTCGACCAAGATATGGCCCGTGAGTTGGCATCCTGGATGACGAGTGATGTTCCACGACCCATGGGGTGAACGATATTTAGTCAATGCATCGTTCCATTCTTTTTCGGCATCATTTCTGACAGTCCTTTGATTCGCATCTACAACATTGAAAAATAAGAAAGAAGGCAGTGAACGTCAGATGAATATGACTTGTAGGTCAGGCTAAACGGCTGTTCCAAAACATTGGCTGCACGTACGTTCCACAACTTTATGCATCTTGAGCTCTCCCGGTTCTCTGTTTTCAGCCTCGATTTGGCTCAGCCAAAGTACAAGTTCCTTAAGAGTGCGATGGCCATTATAATCTCCTTTCGCCTTTCCATCCACGAAAACTCGCATTGTAGGATAAACACGAATACCCTGACCATCGCAAATACTACGATAGAGGCCACAATTCAGTTTCGTTACCAATACAGGAGCCATTTTGTTCACGGCCATTTCGTATTCTGCATCCGAATACTCGTCGGATCCCACGTCGTTCTCGCTCATGTACTCGTCAACTATGTTCATGGATGTGTCCGTGACAACTTCTCCCAAAGCCTCCCATGTAGGTGCTAGATCTTGGCAATTTCTGCAATCGTTGTCGTAAAATTTGACGAACAAATAAGGAAATGTCTCCAATGCTATTGACGATTTGTCGGCGAGAGAGAGTGAGGCACGACATGACTCTTGGGGCAGAAATAAATGCGAATATGAATTCGGGGATACGCACCATACGGGAAAGAGTCAGCATCTAACAAAAGCGCATCCTCGCCGTCTTTGTGCAAATCATCAATCGCTTCGATGACGGCAGGATCCCACAGCTCTATATCATTCTGATGCCAATCGCGCGCCTCATATCGTTGTCGCACTCCATCTTCGTCAACAGGATATTTACGAACGTTTTTAGTTATTTTCTTTTCGAAGCCTACCGCTGTTAAGACATCGACTGTCGCCTGTTCGCATGGTAAGTCCATCATGGTTATATCAAAGTTCAACTGAATCGATGGTTCATCATCAATGCTGTGTAGCGATAGGTCTGTCTCGAGTGTTGTTGAGAAGAAGTAGGACTTCGTCTCAAGCAAAAATAGAGTGCTCATGGATATCAGCGCGATGACGGACATGAGTTTCCCAAGTTGGGATGTCTCGGTGAGGTCGGATGGTACTCGTTGGTACATCGCGATTATTGTTGCGGCGACACGAGCTCGAATTAGGGCTGCTTTTCATGTGAGCCCTCGGTACTTCAATTGGACGCTGTGAAGTGGAATCTGATGAAAGTGTTCGAAATATGGCAGACTCGAAGCGATAGCTATTGCTCGGAAAAATGCGGGAGGCGGGAGGAAGGCGTAAGACTTGGCTTCATGAGCGAGAGGTGCCCTGCTGCGCCTCAACGGAGAGAGCGAGGTTCGTACGAAGGACAACGCTGACGCCACATCATACTCTAGTACTCTATGTCTGTTGTTGAACGGAAAAAAATGAACAACTTAAAGTCGTGGGGTCCTTCTGGGACGGAATCCCAATAACCAGTTTAGTCATGGTTCCAGTCCCCAGTTGACGTGCACCATAATCCACCCACACAAAAAAATACACGTATCGCGATTACCACGCACGACGCCACTTACTCACACTACTCACCTCCAGTCTCCATCCATGGACTTCTTTGAAAGAGGTGTCTTCGTGCAGCGCAGATGAAGATGAACACACCATAATATTACGATGATGCAGGGATATAAGCATTAAGCATTCGCCTACTCGATGCCATATCATACTCTAGTGCAAAACATTCGTTTTCGCTGCCTTGACCAATCGCGACTCCGCAGATTCAGAGATGATAGATTCAACGAAAGAACAAGACATCTTTGCCCAGAAGGATGACGGCGACGATGAGGAAGACTCTCTATCGCCGTCGTCCTGTTCGTCACCATGTCCGAAATCCGCCTCTCCGCGTCCTCCCGCTACAATAACATTCACGATGCTGTCATCTCCGCCACCACCAGTCGGATTCTGCCCGACCTCTCCCTCCCGACGAGACACAACCCCTCGAAGCCTCGCGGCGCGCGGCGCGACCAATCCCGCGCTCCCCCCCGCCGCCACGGTGAGGATGGCGCTCGACATGCGCAACCGATCGTCGAGGCTGTTTTTCGTTCTGCTGCATCTGGTCGGAGTTTCTACCAACGTTCCGTCCCACGGCGGTGGCGGAACGTCGTCGTCGTCTTCTTCCACTTCTTCCTTTTCCTCGTCCGCCAACAATGGCGGATACTACAACCCTCCGTCGGGTGTCTTCTCCTTCGTAAGACGACATCGACCGTCGTGGCTGACCTGGTCGGCGGGCATCGTCGGTGTCCAACCCTCGGCCATACTGCTGGAGAGGCTTGACGTGGGATCGAGCCGCAGGGGACTGAAGGGCGTGCTGGAACGCGTGGAGCGAGTCTGGGGATGGGACGGCAATAGCGATTTGCTGAGCGAGCCGTACTGGTTCCAAGACAATGTCGACGGACTTTGCCTTGGACCCGGTGGGTTCAGCGAATGCGGCGATGCGACGCTGTGGAGGCTTAGGAGGAGGCCCTTGACCGAGCGACAGCTGAGGGAGAAGAGGTACATGATCAGACACAGGAGAAGGTTGCAGAATAAGAGAGCAAGGTCGACGCAGGATCAAAGACGAGTTCGTGAAGGGTCGATGACGCCGTCGGTATGCGTTTGGCCCTTCTTTTGCGAACAGAACAGTCAGGTGTCCCATCCCACTCGAATTCATCATGATGAAGTGTTTGGTTTTGAATACGAGGAAGAGGTGGAAGATGGGTTCGCACTACAACTGACGGGGGTCGACGTCATCACAACTTATTCATCACTTCAGAGAAAAGATGATTTCGATGATGGCGAAAGAGGTCGCAAGAGACATTTGTTTTGGAATTCGAACAAAAATCAGGAGTCTAAACTTCATGATGATGAGTGCTTGTTCTCATTTGCTGCGGCAACAGACGGTGATTCTGCATTGCGAATTGGTTCGTGTTCCTCGGAAGAAGCATGGGTTTGGCACGTCAACCGAGATGGGATACTGGTACGTCAGTCTACAAAAGCTGAGAGGCGAAGGACGACACGACGTTGGAGTTTTTCTCAAAAGAGAGCTAGTGCTGCTGTCGCTGCCGACGACAGCAGTAGGTTGCAGCCCTCTCAGGTAGATTTTGGATGCGTCTATCGGACCAACTCTACCGCAGTCTCGTTGCTGCCCTGCGATGGCGATGGAAACACACAAACCAAAAAAGATACTTCTTTGGTCGGGTTTTCACTGGTCCGGTATCCGTCAACTACATCCAAGAGTGCCCCTAGACGACGACTGTTAGACAGCGATGCGGATCTCTCTTTCTCGTGGGAACCATGGACAACTTTGGAAGGCCTTGCAGCTGCATCAATCAACGACAGTTCAGCAACTCATATAGAGGACAGGGATGCAGATTCAAACTCCTCTGAGCAACATTTCCCCACATCCCGGAGAAGCAGCCAAAACCTTGCATCAACCGATGCCAAACACCGTAAAATTGCCGACTTGAAGTCGACAACGAGCATGTTGCACACTACCTTGGAAAAGGGCAAGCCGAAAAAGGATGTAGCAACAAGCGCCTCTCACATTCGTGACGCGCCTCTTGCCATGAATGGGGTTGCCTTTCACAACCAGCGAGCGAAGCGTGACGAGAGTGAGCGTAATCCCATGGGACCGTCCGCCACCAAACTTCGATTAAAGAAATCTGCGCGAATCAACGACGAGCCCTCAGAATTAAGAGGAGGGGAGCATGGACCAGATACCATTCCTCATCCGCCACGAAAGATTCCCTCTCATCCGTACATTCAGTCCTCGAAGGACTTTGTTTGGGTCGACCCTTTGACCTCACTAGAATATCCGACAGATCTGTGTGAATATCTAGGGCATACAAAAAAGGAAGCTGGCAGGCATACACTGATGGGTGTCGGTCAGTACTACAGGACGGCCTTTAACATCAAAGTCTATGGAGCAGCCTTATATGTGGCGAAACGGGACGTTCTCGCTGATCCAAAATTCGGGGAGTATGCCACTCTTACCTCAGAGGATCTCCGTGCTCGCGAAGATTTCTATGAACATCTCATGAACATGCCCTCTCCGGGAGAAGATCCGGCGAATTCCATCGGTGGGTTCTTCGATCGGACGCTATTCATCAAAATCAATATGCAGTTGTCCATAGAGGCAATGAGGAAAAGCCTCGAAGCTGATTGGTCGATGTTGACGGAAGAGATGAAATCGTTGATAATTCAAACGAGCTTCAAGGAACGCATGGCAGATGATCGTATGCGACAGAAGATCCAAAGCAAAGAGAATTCCAGCAACTGCTCGTGTGGGCAATTGGCGCCGCCAGAGTATGACGCTAATCCATCCTGTTGCGCGAGGGGAACGGAATTGGTGTTCACGTGGCGCAAGAACGGCGACTTTGAGATTAGACTGGATGGTCGTGTCGTTGACATTTTTCCACGACCGGATATTGCCAAGGGTATATTTGGGGAGTACTTGAATAACAATCCAATAAGTCTTGATGCAAAGGCACACTTCGCGGATGGATTCCCCAACCTCTTGGCCCCCTTGGCGCAGGTCAAGGGCATGTCATCGGCAGTGCCCCAAACTCACGAACCGTCCGTTGTGGTGACGAGCACAAGCAGTCATCCCATGCATCGACTGATGGATGTAGCAATGCACTCCGCGGGTGCAGTAAACCTTCAGGCGCACTCCATTTCGAAATGGGTGCAGGAGAGCGCTGTTGAACTATCTTCGAATGCAATTGGAAGTGTCAAGGGAGTTGCGCGCGAACTGAGTGAAGAGCTGGACAGACATCGTGTAGATTTTTTTGAGAGTGCATTCGCTCTGCAGAAAGAAGGCGTGGAGATGCTGTCCTCCCTGATAAAATTATCAGCGGAGGAGAGCGGATTATCGTTGGCGATCGTCAATCAAGCTAAGCCAAAATCGTCATCATTTGCGAATGGGTTCCAGAGTGACTCTGGCACAGCGTCTCCAGATATCATGCCTGATGAGATTGGCATAAAGATTGATCCCAGGATGAACTTCACCCACCGTCTATTTTTTACCACGGTTCATGTCTATTTGCTGTTGCTGTTTGTTGTGAGCATTCCAGGTTCAATCAGTACCAGACAGGTTGCAAAGCGTCGTATTCTTGAGACTAAACAGTTCATGGAATCTTAATCTCACGGTGCATTCACAGTCATGAACAAGTTTCATAGAGCTTGATTTCTAGCCTTGTCGTAGTGCCGTGTAGAAGGTCAATTGACATAACTGTTGTCTTTTGGAATTGACTACTAGTCCTGCGGCAAGAGAGAGATGACATATACGCACTTCGGGAAGCAAGTGCAATTTGGGCGAGTGTGTGTAGGCGAAATTCGCATGCAAAGGAGGCGGGTGGAATTTGACGATGAAATTAGACGCAATATTCTGTTGAAGTTTTGGGCATCAACTCTCGGTGAAGGCTTGCGTCGCAGGATGTCTGCTAAGTGCAAAAACAAGTTTCTATTACGTGAATATCTCATCCATCAGACAAACTCCTTCTTCCCCCCACCAAACCAGACTTAATGCCTTATTTATTGCAAAGCGAATCGAGAACTTCTTTCGCCTTGATGCTTCGCAAGTGCGCGTCAAGTGCTTTCGACTTGTACGCTTCGCTCCGGCGTTTTTCCTTTTCAAGCTCATTGTTGATTCGTCCAATCTCTTGTTGCAGTGATCCAACTGCATTCTCTCTCTCGTCTTTTAGCAAACGCACGTCTTCCAACGCGCATCTTATTTTTTCCCTCAACGCCTCGTTTTCATTGTTCAAGTTGTCGATCTTTTCCGAGAGCTTCAATCTCTCATCCCGCAACGCCTGGCACCCGTTCTCCAATTTCTGTACCGAACTCTTGGAATCATCCAAGATCTTTTGTGACTGTGCAAGTTTTTCCCTCACTGCCGCTGCGTCTCTTTCCGTCTCCTTTTTCTCCAACAGCAAATAATTTAAGTCTTTGTGACACGACTCACAGGCATGCTGGAGCCTCTGGACCTCGGCCAAGTGGTTGCTGAGATGCCGTTTCATCTCACATTGCAGATCGGTGATGGTATTTTCAAGCTTACAGATTTGGTCTCGGGCAATTAGAAGATTTTCTTCTGAGTCGTCCACCTGTTTCGGATCCCTGGCCAAGTCAGATATCTGCTTTAATGCGTACTCCTGTGTTTCCAAACATTGACGTTCGAGTGTCTTGGTCTTCTCTTGCTCCTCTACCAGCATGGTATTCACTAATGCTAATTGCTTTTTCATCTTCAACTCGGTTTGCAATGCTTCCTTGCTCACTTGCTCGATATGCTGTTGATGTCCCTCTTCCTTGACAATGACAGACTCTCGCAGACACGCGAGTTCTTTATCGGCCCTTCTTAAGCTTTCTTTGAGTTCTTCTTTGGAAGATATGGCTTGAGCTAAATCCTTTCCGATGGCCTCGATTCGTCGGTCAAGAGTCTGATTTTTAGCCTCCAATGCGGCAGACTCTTGGGAAAATTTCTTTCGCAATATTTCAGACGTTGACAAGAGGGGTATTATTTGGCAATGTCTGGGAGATGGAGAAATCCAAGCCGTCCATCTTTGAGACTCACCGCACGCTCGGACAGGTGGGAAGCTACTAGCTCGTCATACGCGCACAACACATCGTCTCTGGCCTTTCGTGTACAATTCACCTCATACAGCAGTTTTGCAAGTCGCAAATCCTTTTCCTTCAAGTCTCGTGTGAGAGCCACCTCCAACGACGAGGAAGAAACGGTATCGTTTTTGTCGCTCCCATCAATGTGTTCCGCTAAAGCCTGCTGAAGCAAGGCGATTTCCTTCTCACTCGACTCTGCGGCACGATCGAACCGCCCTTGTAACTCGTCAAGACGTGCTTGCAACTCTCCGCAGCTCTTGCGAGAGCAATAGCATTGATCTCTCCACTTGGTTGCCTAGCGCATGAGTTGGTGGGAAATATTCATGACATGAGAAAGATGGGATTTCGGAATAAAAAATGGCCAAGGATCCCGCCAGTCTCTTTTTCTTACCTCGTTTATCAGCCCCTCGGTTTTCTTTGCATGCTCAACCTGAATCTCTTTCACGAGATCCGACAGGCCTGCACCGCCAACCCCCACGTAGTTACTATTTATCATCTGCATGTCCATCTCGTCCATTTCCTTCCTCCGATCTTCCAATCTGGCCTTCCATGTGGCCTCTTCCCTCTCCAGTTGCTTCTCTCTCATCGATAATGCCTCCCGCTCTTTCTTCCACACCTCTTTCCATTCAGCATGCCGCTGCAGATTCGCATTGGAGAACGCGTTGGCCAATTCCAGCTGCCGCTTCAGATCATCATTCTCGGACTTAATTTCACTTGCCAACGCAACTGCACTTTTAAGTTCGATCTGGAGCTCGGTGATCGTTTCATCTGCCATTATCGTTGTCGATGCATCTTCAAGTTGCTGGATGATTGTGGCGTTTGNGCTCGGTGATCGTTTCATCTGCCATTATCGTTGTCGATGCATCTTCAAGTTGCTGGATGATTGTGGCGTTTGGGGTACTATTCGACTTCAGAGAGCAATTTTTAGTTTCCTTCTTCTTCTCCGCGACCTCCCGAACGAACGACGACAGGACCTCCCCCCTCGACGCGAAGTCGGTCTCGCACATCACCCTGATGATCGACGCCGTCCCGCGTCGCGTCCCCTCCTTCCCCTCCCCCTCCTCCCCCCGTCGCAACGACGACGACGACGACGACGACGACGATCCCCTCCCATCGCCTCGATCGCAACCGATCCGCGCCGACGCGGCAATAGCGACGGCGAGCGCACTCGCCTGGCGACATTGTCCGCGAGCGCGACCCTTGCCGCGTCGTCGTGCCGCGATCGTTGTCGTCCCCTCCCCCCCACTCCTTGTCCTCCTTCGTCGACGACGACATCCTTCCCGCGAAGGCCGCGCCCGCGTTGTCGTCGTCGACGAACAGGTCATCCAGCGGGATGGACGCCGCGATGAAGACTACGACCGACGTAGTCATCGTAGTAGTTGTCATAGTCGTCATGGCGCAGTCATCGGGGATGATGATGAAGTGCTTTACCTCCGGGAAACGATTGGGAACAGCTGAATGGAGACAGACTTGGGGGGTGACGCGTGAATCAGATCGAGTGGTTAGAATGAATAACGTATGTACCGTAAAGTAAGATAACGATCCACCGGCCGCCTGCATGGGGAGATGCGGTTTACGAAAGGCGCACTCCGAGCCTGGGTTTGCGTTTCCGGCGCGACGCCCCTCCCCT